>APFE031533613.1:197008-215181 GCA_000404065.3 Pinus taeda | reverse complement strand
TCATTATCATCTTCATCATTGTCATCATCATTGTTATCACCATATTCATCTTCTTAGGCATCATCATAATCATCATCATCAATGTCATTATTGATGGCATCATCATCATCCTCATTAATGTCCGCATCATTATTTTGATTACTGTCATCATCATTGTTGGCATAGTCATTCTTGTTATCATTATCATTATCATCATCATCGTAATCATTGTCATCATCGTCACAATTGTCATTATCGTCATAATCATTGTCATCAATGCCATAATTGTTGTTGTTGTCATCATCAACATCATAATCATTGTCATCATCATTGTCGTCATATTCATCATCATTTTCATCATTATACTCGTCATCATCCTCATATTCATTATTGTTTTCATCATCATCATTATCAAAGTCGTCGTCATCATCATCATCATCATTATCACCATCATTTTCATCATCATCGTGATCGTCATCATTATCATCATCATTATCATTTTTTTTTTTCTGGGCAAAAGACTAAACTATTTGTATTAAAATAAAAAAGAAGAGTATGTACAAGAGGTCGAAACCTCTGAGAGCGCATGGACAGCTCTCTGACAAGAGATACAGACCATTACTGGTGAAAACATTGACATTTTACTGTATCTAAAAAACCATTTACAGTCAGTAGAAAATGATAATATAACCTGTAAATGACTAAAACTAAGACTGTTGCTGACCATACAAAAAACTTGCTGACTGGACCATTTAAAAAACTTGCTGACCCTACAGAAAATTTGCTGACTGGACCAAACAGAAATAAACAAGGTGGAACTAGGATGAGAGGACACGCGTCCAGCAATTGAGCAGGTGGCACCGACAGAGCAAAGGTGGCGGACGACACACGTCCGAGAACCAGTTTCATGCTGGGCGAAGGTGGCAAGCATAGCGGAAGGAGAGCTGGTGCTGATACACCCGAACCCAAAACCAGGGCCGAGACGACCTCCGAAGGTCATCGCGCCAGGAGCAAAAAACCAAAAAACTAGAAGCGAAAGCCATGACCTTACTCTGTACCAGTTTCTTCCGCCACCTTGTCATCCTCGGCCTTCTGCTTAGCAGCATTCTTCTCAGCTTCCCACTCCGCTGCCTCTCGCTCAGGGTCAGGCAGAAGTTCGATCTCCATGCCGCAAGGAATATCCTCAAAATGCAGAAAACCCGGAGGAAGAACAGGATACAGCCTAGCACCAAAGAAACGCTCAGGCGTCTTTTCTTCCGCAGGTACATTCTTATCCTTGGAACTGGAAATTTCCATGTCGATTAAGCCACAAATTTCTCTTAAGGCTTCATTCTGTTCCTTGTCTTGAATGCCAGTACTGTCTTCTTCTGGCTGGCTCTGAGTGGAAGGCTGGTAGGAGCTATCCTCCTGGCTGCTACCCTGAGGGCTTTTGTTGGAGCTTTGCTCCGGCATTTCATAAATTCCTTTACCCTTACCCTCGGTATCTTCTTCCTCTGTGAAGACCACCATGATGAGAGTGGAGACAATCGGTCTATTAGTGCGCCGGATGTAACGAAAAGTTACCATCTGGACCGAATTGTCCGTGTCTGAGTCTAAATCTACATAGTCCGGGGAGCTGGGCGAGGCTACTGTCAGCGGGGAAACTCTGCACGGGCTATGAACACCCCGACCCCCATGTTTCTTTCCCCTACGCGGGAAAGCATGACCCCGAATCGGCATGTTAAGCCTTCCAAACTGAAGCACAGACCTCCAGTAATAATTCTCAGAGATGAAAGGGGACAGAGGAGGCCAGCTATGTCTCTGAACTAAACCTCTGAAACGCGAATGCGTTACCCTGACACTCCTGCTCTCAACCCGTAAACCTACATTCCTCTACAGTGCAGAGCCTGAATTCTTGGCCTGCTTAGACAGGCGAATAATCCTTAAATCACTATTCCTGAACATTCTGGCGGCACCTACCGAGAAAACTTGGTAGCTCGGGTAGAAAGGATGGCAATGAATGCCATTGAAGGTGAATTTAATGCCTTGCATTAATCACCAGGCTTCCGTCCCAAGCGTGCCGCGTGCCGGTCACGTGGCAAGCCAAATGCATGGTGTCACCCGCATCCGGGAATCATCATCATTATCATTGTCGTCTTCATCATTTTCATTTTATTCATCATCACCACCACCACCACCACTGCCATCATCATCGTCAACATTATTGTTGTCATCATCATCATCATTATCATTGTCATCATTGCCGTTGTCTTCGTCATTATCATCGCCATTGTTGTAATCATCATCGCCATCATAATAATCATATTCATTGTTATTATCATCGTCATAATCATCATCATCACCATTTCCACCACCATCATCATCATCATCAACGTCATCATCATCATCATTGTCATCAGCAACATCATAGTCATCATTGGCCTCATCACCGTTGCTATCATCATCATTTTCATTAGCATTATCATCATCATTATAATGCTCATTTTCATCCTCATTATCATCATTGTCATAATCACCATCATCACAATCATCATCATCGTCATCATCATCGTTATCATTATCATCGTCATCGTCATTATTTTCCTAATCACCATGATTACCACCACCATCATCATCATCATTGTCATCACCATCCTCGTCATCGTTGTCAACATCAATGTCGTCATTGTCATCATCATCAACAACATATTGTCATCATTGTTTTCATCGTTGCCATCTTCATCAACATCATCATCATCGTTGTCAACATCATTGTCATAATCATCATCATCATCATTGTCATCGTTATCATCATCGTCATTATCGTCATCACCATCTTCATCATCATCATTGTCGTTTTTCTCATACTCATCATCACCATCGTCATCATTGTCCTATCATCATCTTCATCATCATTATCATATTTAATTAATTTTTAAAAACATACTTTTATGTGGATCCTCAATTTTTAAAAATACATTACTTTTTCTATTATACACTTAATTTTAATAATTTAATATATGAAGTAAAAAAATGCATAATGTTATAAAATATTTTTAACTACTTTACGAGCTCAAAAAAATTCATGCTTTTCGAGGACCTATACTCCCATATACTATATCAACCTTCCTAATTTTATATAAAAAAAATTACTAATCAATTGAAAAGAATAAGTATATGCTTGTTTCTTACCTTTTCCCTTCCTCTTTCTTGCATGTACACATACACCATTTGTTGACAAAAAATAATGCTAAGTGACTTTAATATGCACACTAGAGGTGTAACACCTATTTTAATCTCCAAATTTTGTAATATGATATTAATACCAATAATACCAAGATGCCTAGCATGGATATTTTTCCAGATTTCATTTGATGCAAATATTCATATTTATTTTATATATTTCTAAAACTTAAGAAGAGAGAAACCATCATAGATCTCAATGCCTGAAGGGAAGTTGTAAGGGAGCTTGGGAAGTTTCCCACATATATCTGGATGCCTAAAGAGAAGTTGTAAGGGGATTTGGGAAGTTTCCCATCTTACCTGAATTTAATGCTCTTGAACCACCCAAATACTAACAATTATGAGAAGGAATGGGAGTGGTGTTGTATTGCTACAAAGGTATGGCTACATACCTATTTTGGAGATGTCAGATTGACCATGTACCACAAGGACCTATATTCTCATGCGAGGTAGAGTGAGTGGGGTTGGGGGAGTAAATGATAGTGTAAATAGAGTTTGTGTGCAGTAGAGAGTAATGGGGAATGCTAATGTTCATGAGAGAACCAAAGAGTGTGTGCCAGTGAACCAGAGAAACCCATAAGAAGATAAATGAACCACATGTGGGGTTGAGAGTGTCACTCTAAAAAGGGGGTGACAAAGAGACCATTGTGTCATATCAAATGTGTGTGGTGTGTGTAATATTACTTAAATTGGTTAAGGAAATCAATGAGGAAGCCTTCAACCTTAAGCAGAAGGTCACTATGAATATTTGAATAGCTTGTCTTAATTAAGCATGTAAGTCACCGAGAAAATACTAGATCAGTGAAGGGATCCCTTTTACGCTATATTGGCCCATGTTGGCCATATTTTGATGTGAAAATAGACCCAAACTCAATAATTGAAAGGCATAATCTCAATTTACTATATGTGAAGGAGAGTGTCCTTTATGTCCTATACCCTAAATTAGATCTGTTGAACCCAAGCTTCCCCTTAAGGAATTAGATCTGGCTCAAGGGTGGCTAGCTTCAACAAAACTGTATACTAGAGCAATGAAGGGATCCCTTTTCCTCTATATTGGCCCATGTTGGCCATACTTTGATGTGAAAATAGGCCTAAACTCAATAATTGAAAGGAATAATCTCGATTTCCTATATGTGAAGGAGAGTGTCCTTCATGTCCTCTACCCTAAATTGGATATGTTGAACCCAATCTTCCCCTTAAGGAATTAGATCTGGGTCAAGGGTGGCTAGCTTCAACAAACCTGTAATGTCTTTGTGCCTATATTTGGGTGGAGGGTGGCTATCCTTTCTTCAGTTTCCTTTCATCTTTGTGAATCAAATAAGTGTGTAAATCTCTTTATCAATTAAATTATACTACTGTTCAAATTTTCGTGGTTATTTCTATGCTGGCTACTGATTATATTGTAATGATAAGCTAAAATTTACGGTGAAGGGTCTACTCAAAGATGGTGTAAATTCATTTATTAATGAATGTTGTATGAAAAATTAATCCTTAGAATATGTTATTTGCAATGAATATGCGATGTATGGTTTTGTGAGTCAAACTGTTAAGATGATTGGAGCCTAAGGCTCATCATGTTTCTATTAGTATGACTATCCATTGGTATGCCAACAATGGAATTAAATAGTTGTGTTGTATCCTTGGATGGAAGTGAGAAAACTGATAAGTATCTTTAATTGGAGACCTTGGAAAGGGGGTTTAAGGCTCTATTTGTGACATTTTGAGGGATGGGTTGTAGATATGTTGTTAAGGAGTTTTTGGATCGTGTTTCCTCAAGTGATGAGTGAGAGTGTTGGATTTCTTGTTTGTAAGTTTTTAAACATGTTTTGATTTATGGTCATGTGTATCTATTTATCTAAAAGTTCACAAAAATAATATTTTTTTAAAGAGATTTGTATATCCATGTATCTATGTGATGAGCATCCCACATGGAGGAGGGGCACCCAGGTCCATATAGGGGAAGCGTGCATGATATTTGGAGGGGTACACGCCCTCGTTGCGCCCGCACGAGGTGAGGCACCGGGTGAGACATAACTGGAACATCACAAGGGAGAGCGTCCACCCACATGACGTAGTATAATGGGGGACGCATGAGAGAGAGAGAGAGAGAGCGCCCACCCATGGCATACAAGAGAGCACGTGGAGGAAGAGTGCACACATACATCATACTTAGCATGGTGGCAACCCAACTCGGAAACCCGTGCCCATGGGTGTGCCTGCACCCAAGGTAGGGAAAATGCGATGGGCAAGACGTTGCAGACAAGGTAGCGGGGACACGATGGGTGAGTCGAGAGGCAACGCGACATGGATCCTGTGACACTGTAGTGACGACAAGAGATAGTGTGGAGCTCACGATAGGCACAACGCCTAAGTAGAGGCGCATCCACTCAACGAAGGGACACTCACCCACCCATAATAAGGTCGGCCCAGGGGCACGCCTGCCCATGAAGGGGCACCCACAAAAGTTGATGGGTCAAATCAAATGTTGAAGGGGCATCAACCCATGGAAATAGAAGTCATTGAATGCATATAAATGAAGAGTAGAGGCATTCAACCAAGACAACAAGGAAGTTATAACAAGTAAGAAGGCATTGTAGAAGCAGATCATACAAGTAAGGGGCGAGTCTTCGATATCACATAAAATTAGTAAGATCACACATCATAGAAGGATGCAACAAGGAGAGCGTAGGGCAAGGTGATGCTCGCCCAACGAGCCTGCACGACTAGGCAGAGTTGGTTGTTCTGTGTTGGGGGTTTCTAGGCAGGTCGAGAGCGTAGGGTAAGGCTGCACAACTTGTGAGTTGGGTGGACAAGTTTGTTGGTTTGGGCCAAGGAGTTTCCATGCTATTCTATTTGTAAATATTGTTATATGTTATTTGAATAAGTTTAATTAAAGCAGGGGCGAACTACTTTGGGGAGTTTCCCCCTCTCCCATTGCAGAATTGTGTTTATTGTTTACTTTGCAATATCGCACTTCTATTGCATTTTTAAAGAATTGTATAATTGAATGAAGTTTATTTCTACTGCATATTTGAATCTAAAGAACACTTGAATGAAAAATTGACTAAGTTTTGAAGTGTTAGGCGTAGTCTGGTTGAAAGTAGTTTAACTCAAAGAGAAATCGTGTCGAAGCCGCTTAGTGATGAGCCTCATCATTGGGTAACTATATGGACCTTAATCCACCTCCTAGCTTACTTAAATGAACTCTTCTCACAATTTATTACATTTTTATTGTATTTTGTTTAATGATATGAGTCAAAGTGAGATATTATGCCTAGTGGACTAATGCGCATTAATTGCAGGGTTTTGAGAGAAAATCATGGAAATTTTGGCTAATTAAAGGCTGAAAGTAGAATGAGACAAGGAGGAGATATTGTAGGAGGTAAATCCTCCTCATTTACTCCTCACTCATTCGAATATTCCTCCATCAATCACACTACCTCAGAGTACAAGCAACCAAGTCATGGAGATCAAAAGGCAGTGATCGAGCAAGTGACAGTTAAAAAGCTAGTTTGTCTTGAGTTTGGGAGTTGAGACTCCCTAGATTTAAGGAAGTAATTGGAGACTTTAGTTGTATGAATAAAGAGGCCTAGAGCCTCATTAGGATTCGAATTTTTTCTATAAAAACACTAGTCATTTTAGATAAAGGAGGAATGACCTGTTGCAGAGTTTTGTGAACCCAACGTTTCGGACTGCCAAGTGAGCCCATCATCAAGGGATGCGACAATAGATATTCTTCAACCTTAATGATGTATCCATAAGCTATGGATACATCATTAAGGTTGAAGAATATCTATTGTCGCATCCCTTGATGATGGACTCACGTGGCAGTCTGAAATGTTGGGCTCACAAAAATCTGCAACAGGTCATTCCTCCTCTATCTAAAACCATCATCACTTGTATGGATTCTTTGTTTAACAACACTAGTCATTTTCGAGTTCAAGACTTTTGGAAGACATTGTCATCTAATTTTCTGATTTGATAATGAGAATGAGCATTTCCTTGATCAAGCACTGAGTTAACTCAGAGGGATGAAGCTCTTGGGTTAGGGCACAACCCTAGCAACAAAGGCTCCTCTTCTTGTATTTGTATGCTTAGCTTGATTTCATAGATTAATGGTTGTGTTAAGTTCCTATACCAATAGGAGTCATAATTTTTGAGTGGCTGAGATTAAACCTGTAATATGTACATACCTTTGCTTTTTTGCAAATGTTTTCCATATTAAAAAAATTAAAAAATGTAAAGAGGGTATGTCCTAAAAGAAAAATCAAAGGACAAAAAGAATAAAAAAAAAGGTCAAAAAAGATGAAAATATGAACCCCAAGAAAGAAAAGACCATGAAAGTGTGCAAGTCAAAATGGCACTACTTTTTACTTTTTGTACAAAATAAATGATTGTGTGTAGCTTGTAATCTTTGCCACAATCCATGATAGTCAAAATGTTTAATCCTGGCTATTTCATGTTTTCAATTTCATGCTTATAGCTAGAGAATGAAAATCTGACCAAACTGTTTAATCTTGGCAGATAAGTAGATTAGGTAGAGTGACTAAAAGGAGCTCAACTGTTTAATCTGAGCCCTTGGATGTAATAAGGTTAGAATTAGTTAGATTACTATTGTAAAAGAAAAAAAAAATGTTTTCATAAGGGTTTGCCAGCTTAAGTGCACCCTAATAAAGAGAAGTAAAAATGATAGGATGAGTAGATGGGTAAGTAGTAGAAAGGTTGCAGAATTGTGATGATTGTTAGACAAAAGCAAAATTTTCACCCTCATCATGAAAATTCCGAGTATGAATGAGCAATTGGGCATGCATTAAGATTACGAAGTCAAATGATCAATTTCCCCATTCATTTCACCCTTAATTTTACTAATTTCCCATAAGCAAAGTCTTAAGTACCCAAAATCTTAAGTCAAAGGGGCTTAGATCATTTCTCTGACTTCTGGAGGGACCGGACCCTCAGCCCAATGACTTATAGGTCCTAAGTACTAAAATACCCCCCACAAACATTACCCCCCTTCACTCTCCCTCATTTTCCCAAACAAATCCCTTTTCCTAAGATAAAACACCATTTTCCTAAGGAAAATCCATTACACCCAAGTAAACCCCTTTTCCTATGAAAACTCACAAAAATAACACTAAGCGTAAGTTATAATGTGTTTATACAAAGCCAATGAATTATAAATGTACATTGTACTTAGCGCTAAATCTAATTACCGCTTTCATTCATATTAAATTTTAATTTTATTTATATATTAAATCCATAAAATACCCCTTTCCCGTATATTTTATTAAACCCCCTTAATATTAATACCCCTATCCCAAAGTTGTAATATAAACTTTATGATTAAAACCCGCCATGCTTAAATATTATTCGGGCCCATCCATTAAATGTCGTGTCAAAACTCCACCCCGATCACCATACGATCAGGACCCATTTGATCCGACGGTTAACGATCATATCGGGCGGCCTCCGAAGGCCAACCTTTACCCGCCTGATATGGATGGTTTCCCTTTTAGCCCCACCGCTACATGGCGCTCGATGAATGGCATTGGGTGGCCTCCCCCCGAAACCACTCCACCCAAAAGCGGTGCGAAGAAAACCGCATACCGCCTCCCGCTACACGACAAACCGTCTACTATTCACTTTGCACCAAAATTCAAACAAATCAAACGTTTACCCGTTTGAACACAAAAACACCAGTGTTGCTCGTTTTTCACCTATTTGTGCAGTAAAACCCTGTGTAACCCTTATGCGCCACCTGAAGCCTTTGCTAACCAATTCAAACACGGTTTACCTCCTGAAATCATTTTGGACTCACTCCATAGACCTATAAAACTCGATAAAGCCATTAATGACCCTCCCTGTCAACCCAACGTTTTCCTAATAATTTGTTTTGTTTTACAGGCGATCAAAATACCGCAACCTTGGATAAACAATCTTAATACTAGTCATAAGACCTGTTTTCTCTGAGACTGTTATCAAATCTATTCAAACAAAGATGGAAAATAAAACATACAGTTAAAAGACAAGCAGATGAAACATGGAATTAAATGATTTACTGTTGAAATAGACAATAAAAACCCAAAATATACAGTGAAGGTAAAAGGACATAGTAAAGAATAGTCAAAGTGTATCAGGGTTAAAAGAGTATCAGATTGAAGACCAAGTCAAGTAAAGCAGCTAGCATGAAGACAAACAACAGGGAAGACAATTACAAAGCATACAGATTCATGTCAAAGTGAAGATAGATGAAAAAATAGAGTGGTGAAAGTAAATAGTAAAAGTAAACATGGAGGAAGTAAGAGTTTAAACAGAGATGAAAACACTTTCACCAGAAACAATGAATTTTATCCAAAGTAAAAGTGAAAACAGTTAAAAGAAATTTAAGGTTAAAAGATGAAATCAGAGCATAAATGGTACATTCTTAAAAAATTTCCTGTTTAAGTCATATTTTTGAAGAAAGTATTGTGTCCAATCCAAGATGAATTTGGAGAAACTGAAGGAGGTTTGTGTTCTTAATAGGCCAATCTACAAAAACCTATCTCACTTTTTAATCAATTATTACCAAAAGTTAGATAAGTTCATGTCTTCACAACCTATTTTTCGGACTGTGTAAAGTCCTGTTTTTGACATCTTTTTACAGAGAATAGTGTGAATAGCTGGAGCTGGATTTTCGAAAACTGAGAGAGGTTTATCTCAAAACCCTACTTATCTACAATAAGCTCGTTCATTTTTTACATATCTATCACGAATTGAGATATACAAAGGTATCAATGGACCTTAATCTTGCAGAATTTCTGGAGCAGAATGCACAAACAAAGGATGTAGTTAGTGACTGGGATGCCTCATCATCAATTAAGAGTTGCTATCAAATTCAACTTTCTCTTCTTTGTCACTATAAATCCATAAAAATAGTGGCAAATAGATTCATTAGTTTTGAATGTCCTTTATTTAATTTCTATTAGTGTAAAACAATTTGAGATATTTGTAAAACCAATCTTGATATTTTTTCAAGATATTTCAATTTAGAATTTGTATAAATACTTATTCATTTGAAGTATTTTGGGTGGATTCAAAGAAATTTATGTAGAAATTTCATATCAAGTTAAGGAGCTATTGTAATCAAGACTGGCTTGCCGGATCATGGAATAAAGTTAAAGACATTTCACAGGATTCTTGTGCACAACGGAAATCAAATAAGTATTATCCCTCATTTTTATTAATGTTTTCTCTTCATGTTTATAAATATTCACATATGTCTCTATGAAATCTGAATGGTAAACAAGGAATGATATTTCAGAATCAGCTTTAATGCTCTCTGTCTTGATTGTTTACTTTCTCTATGTTTTCTGCTAAACTATCTTGGTCTGGGAATTCTTAATTGCTCCCTTACTTCCATAGTCCCCCCCCCCTAGGTCCATAGTAAAGTATTATTAGTTGCCCTTTTCTACTGATCTCTTTCTGCTCTTCATCTTGATCCTGGTCTAAGGATTCTTCATTGCCCTTTCACCCTAGTTAGGACTATCTCATCCATTGGAACCTGAAGATTTTCCTTTTGCTTTGCTAGCCTGCCTTGTGAACTCTTCCTTTAGTGATTGATATGATCCAGTTAAGCCATCCTTTAATTGAATCCATAGCCCAATGGCTTGAAAGCCTTGCTCTATCCATCTGTTCCCAGAATTCCACCACCCAACCAAAATCAAAACCTTATGAGCACTAAGAACTAGCCTAAAATCCCACCAAAACAAAGTTAAATTATAAAGAGAGAGCCCTCTCTAGACTTAGGTTGGCTAGAACCAGAGTTTAAAAGATTAGGTTTATGGTTACCTTGGAAATTTCTTTCTTTAACCTTGAGAAACTTCTAAGTGATAACAAGTTGAATTTTCTTTAGAATTATTTCGTTGCAAGTAGTGTAGATTTGATTAGTTTGCTTCCATTTGTGCTTTACTTCAGAAATAGCTTAGAAGAGATAAAGGAACATCAAAAATATGTTAGTAGGTGGTTTTGGCCTCACTCCTTCCTTCAGGGATCATAATTTGAGGAAAGAACTCCTATGCAGCCCCAAAAAGATAGAATTCTACTTTCTCATGGAATTTAGGGTTTTTCTGTACTTAGGCCAGCATTTGATCAGTTTGCAAGAGTAGGATTTAGTCATCATTTCTTCTATATTTAGTATTAAATTATATATCATCAATGTTTCATCTCATTTTGCAAGTTTTCCTCATGCATGAAGTAGGCATCTATCTCATGAAATTCTGTTTTCCTTAGATAATATAAATTCTTCTTAGTTACATGATTTTTGGGTAAATGTCAATGTTTGATGCAGTGCAAGTGCTTCAGAAGTACATAGATATTTCATGATCAACAACCTCATTTCAACTTCATCCATCCATGATCATTCCTTCCTTTCACTAAAACCTTCACCAATTTCATCATTTCACAAGAAAACTTCTCTAAGCTTGTTGAGCAAATCCAACCATCTCCCAACTTTGGTTTTGAGTTCTGAAGTGGTCCTAGGCACTCCCTTGCCTCATTCCATCCACCAACCACCTTTCCTAAGCCTTCCATAACCTTCAACATACCTCCTTTTGCTCTCGGCTGTATCTTGTAGAAATACAGGGGATCCTGTAGGTTTTCAGGACATCCCGTAGAACACATTAGGAAATCTTGTAGGTTTACTTGTAGTGGTCTATTTTGAGGCTGAATTAAGGAAAAGGCCTCTAGGAAGCTAGAAAAGGACCCCTATTGGTATCCCAAGCGTTCTGACCATTCACCATCATCCCTAAGCCACCTGCCACATCACCAAAAGAGATTGGATTTCACATTTTTACATAAAAAAGGACAAAAAGAAAAATAGATTTATTTTATTCATTTACATGCATAGCAGTAGAATGTTTGATGTTTTGAATTTTCATGCTTAGGACAGTAGGATTGCATACATGTTAACTTAGCATTCTTTTGAAGCATAGCCTCTCATCAGTTAGTTAGAAAATGGTGTGTTTAAGCATTTGATTTCAGTTTTTTTCCTTACTGCAATAGACAAGCTTTCTCTTAGTGTAGATTTCTCTTTTCCTCATTGGTAATCAAGCTTCTTCTAAATCCATAGAAGTCTGGTTTGAAAAACCTTAGTGGTCTATCGCTAGCTTACCAGTGATAAAGAGAAGACCCATCACATTTACTTGCATCTACAACATTGTCACCTCCAAGTTTGTACGAACCCCGGGTTGATAAAGTAAAGTTGGTAGCCCCAGGGGTTGCAGCATTCTTGCTGCAATACTGGTGCTCATCACTTTTTTGCGCTGTTTCCAGGGAGGTGTCTGAGTAATATGTGATTACTACTTTCTTTCTTCCATTTCTTATCTTCGACATTCTACTATTAGTTTCATTTCTGCAAAAGTAATTTAGTTTTCTTTCTTTCCCATTCTGCAATGTTTTCTTTCGTTTCCATTTTGCAAGTAAGATTCCATTCAAGCAGTTAGTTAGTTTCCATTCAGTTTGTAGTTTCAATTCTTCAATTATTTTCAAATCTTGAAAAAAACACAAAACAAAACAAAAACACTTCTTTCATGCCTCGTAGGAATAGGGATAACTCAGGGAAATTTTTGCCAAATACCCCCACCGATTCAAATAACCAACCTTCCCTCTTCCTCGGTGGCGGGGAATTGGAGGAAACCTTAGGTGAACAACCAGAGATATTTGAAGAACCTACAGGGGGAGAAGAAGAAGAAGAACCCATTCCAATTGACCCAATGGCTGAAAATAAAAATGACTGAGGAAATAGGGAAAGAGTTGAGGGTACCTTTCCCATTAGAGAAACTAATGGGGATACCAAGATGAAGAATATAAGCCCCTCTGCTCTTCCTCATTTCCATGGCCTGACCTCAGAAGATCCAGACACTTTATTGTTTGAGTTTACTGTCATATGCAAAACCTACGATTACACCAATGATGAGCAGGAGTTGAAATTATTCCCATCCACTCTCAAGGATGCAACTTTACGCTGGTTCATGGGTTTACCTGGGGATATCATCACAAATTGGGCTTAGATGCAACAAGCCTTCAACAAAAAATATCGAGACTATTGCAGGTCCAAAGACACTAAGGAAGAAATTTTTAGGATGACCTTAGGGCATGATGAATCCCTAGAGGATTATGAAGAAAGATTCCAATTGAGCTACAAAAGGGTCAGGTGCACACTTGACCTTGAGTCACTGAAGCTAGTCCTTCTTAGATGGGTAAGGGAAGATCTTCTAGATACCCTAAAGCTGATAGCAGGAGGGGACATCTAACACCTACCCTATGAAGATATCAAGACGATCTTTAGGAACCATTCTAGGGCAGCTAGAAAAAAGGGTAGGGGTAGTCAACCAATGGTTAGTCCATCGTCTTCCACTACATCCATCAAGGGTGAAATTGGAAACATGCTGGAATATTTCAAGAGTGAGATACTACAAACCCTTGCCCTACCGATGGACACTATGCATATTAAGAGAAAACAGGAGGAAGCAGAGAGGCCCTTAGCCATTTTCTACCCGAGATGCACAAGGAGACACCCTAGGAATGAATTTCCATTTAACTTGATTGAAGTCTGCTCAATCTGTGAAGAAAACCATGCCACATAGAAGTGCCCTTCTCTACCTGGATTAAAATTTGTGTATCAAGGAACTAAAGGGGTGACTGAACAACTCTGCTACATAAATCAAAGGACACCTCATGGGCCTCGGCCATACCAACAGGTCATGCAAGGGTCATCCCATGCCTATTACAACCCCAACCATACCACATACATTCCCTCTTGGGGGCCCCCTACTCATCCTTCCTAGTCTACACCTCCTCCTTGGTCCTTTTCACCTCAATACCATTCCCAGCCAACCAGCCAGTCATTTAAACCATATGCTCCACCACAACCTCAGTGGAATGCATCGCCCTAGGGGTGGAGGCGTCGATACAACAATGCTCTAGCTTTATTGCCTCCACCACCTACTCAACCACATCTTTTACACCTTGCTCCACCTAAACAACCCCAAATGCCTGCCCAGCCAAATCCGAACCTGAAAAACAAACAGGCACAACAAGTATAGAGTGGAGAGACATCCTATCCTGCTTATGTTGTGGAGATTCAGGAAATCAACCTGAGATCTGGGAGAGTACTCTCAGAAAACCAACCTATACCTCCACCTAGGGAGAGTGAGGAATAAAGAGAGGAAAGCATGCCTAAAGTAAATCCACCACCCTTTCCTAAGAGATTAACTCATACAATCCAACCTACCCCAGAAGAGACCAAACTTCTGGGAGAATTGAAAAATCTGTGTGTCAAAATTCCACTTCTCCAAGCTAGAAAAGATGTACCTATTTACAACAAGTTGATTAAGGATAAGTGCTTCAAACATCAAGGGAGGTGAAAAAGAGACACCCCTACCATTAATGTCATTGGACAGTTGTCCGAATTAATGTTGGGGTAGGTAATTTGCCTAAAGTGTTTGGACCCTGGAAGCCCTATAATAGATGTGCACATCAATGGCACCATTGTCCCACACACTTTGATTGATCTTGGGGATGTCATTAATGTGATGACTAACGACACCATGCTCAAGCTGAACCTCCAGGGTTCATTAAGAAAGACCACAACAGTCTTGCAACTTGCAAACCGTTCCACAATGACCCCTAAGGGGATTTTGGAGCATGTGATGATCTCCATTGACTCTTGGGAGTACCTTGCAGATTTTCTAGTCCTCCAGCCTAAGCCTAAGCTTACTGGTCACCCTCTCATCCTTGGGAGGCCTTGGTTAGCCACTACCAATGCCTACATCAGTTGCAGGGCTGGAAATATGACTATTAAAAATGGGCATATGTCCAAGTAGTTAGTCTTGTACCCTCCTTCTCAGCCATCTCTAGAACATGACTTACCTTTATGGCTGGAAGAGGAGGAAGAAGATGAAGCTTATTCAACCCAACTCTATACCTTAGAAACAACCATGGCAGAAGGACAACCAGATGAAGATGATTTGATTGAACACATACTCCAAAGTCCAACTCCCAGCACATTGTCTTTAGAGGAAGTAGTAAAGGAAACCCAGAAAAAACATCAGATTTATCTATGATTAGCTGATTCAAACCCTACACGTGTCAAAACGATAGAATTTAGCCCTGATAGAACCTTGAAAATCAACCTATCTCTTTCTGTACACCAAGAAGAAAAGTTGTGCAACATGCTAGAGGAACATCTGGATGCATTTGTTTGGAGTTACAAGGAAATGAAGGGAGTGCACCCCTCAGTGTGTACTCACCACATTTATATCAAAGAAGGTTGCAAACCAGTCTGACAACCCCAAAGGAGAATGAATCCAGCTCTCAAGGATATAGTCAAAGAAGAACTGCAAAAGATGCTAGATGTAGGATTCATTTACCCTATCTTAGACAATGAGTGGGTCTCTTGTTTAGTGTTGGTTCCAAAGAAAAATGGGAAGTGGAGGATTTGTGTCGATTACAAAGAGTTAAAAAAAAAACAAAGAAGGACCATTTCCCTCTATCTTTCATTGACCAAGTGCTAGATGGCTTGGCAGGGAAAAAGTTTTTCTCTTTCCTAGATGGGTTCAGCGGGTACAATCAAATTCAGATCAGCTCGGAAGACTAGGATAAAACCACCTTCACTTGTCCTTGGGGTACTTTCACCTATAGGGTCCTTCCATTTGGCCTATGCAATGACCCTACCACTTTCCAGAGAGCAGTCCTGAGTATCTTTGTCGAGCTAGTCCATGATGCAATAGAGATTTATATGGATGATTTCACACTCTATGGGTGTGATTTCCAGGAGGCTCTGTCCAACTTAGGTAAGGTGTTGAACAAATGCATTGAAAATAACTTGTCCCTTAGTCCCGAAAACTGTGAGTTCTTGGTGACTGCAGGGATTGTTCTAGGTCATTCAATATCCCAGCAAGGACTGCAGGTGGACCCAAACAAAATAGTCATCATCCAAAGGGTCCCACCTTCGCAAAAATAGAGAGATGTCAGAGGTTTTCTAGGTTTAGCTAGATACTATCAGAGGTTTATAAAAGACTTCAGCAAGTTAGCCTCCTTTATTTGGGTTGTTGGCCAAAGACTCTGAATTTGTATGGTCAAAAAGTTGTCAAGAGGCCTTGGACACCCTAAAGAACAAGTTGACCACTGCACTTATTCTCTGAGGCCCAAATTGGGCCCTTCCTTTTCATATACATGTTGATGCCTCACACAAAGCAATAGGAGTAGCTCTAGGCCAGATAGATGAACAATTGCCTTATGCCTTTTACTTTATCAATAAGAATCTGTCAAAGGCCGAACTAAACTACACAGTGACCGAAAAGGAGCTCCTAGTTGTTGTGCATTCATTGAACAAATTTAGGCATTACATTACAGTTTATCAAACATTTGTACATATTGACCATGCTGCAATTAAATATTTAATGAATAAACCTGATGTGAATGCCCAAATTATTAGATGATTACTTTTATTACATTCGTTTGATCTAACTATTGTTGATAAGCCTGGCAAGGAAAATGTTGTTGCATATTTTCTGTCCAGATTAACTTTGCCTACAGGGGAGGAAGGAATGATTGATGATCAGTTATTGAATGAACACTTATTCTCCATTTCAGTTCTCTCTCCATGGTTTGCCAACATAACAAACTACTTGGTGTCTGCACAGTTCCCACCGAATTTGTGCTCTAAAGAGAAAATAAAGATTGTGAGGAAGAGTGCCCCATTCACTTGGATTGGGGGAAACCTCTTCAAACTAGGCCCGGACCAAATTCTAAGAAGATGTGTCATGGAGGAGGAAGTCTTTGACATCCTTCTGACCTGTCATGATGGGCCTTGTGGAGGTTATTTTACAGCCAAGAGGACAACATTCAAGATGTTACAAGTTGTTTATTATTGGCCCAATCTTCATCAGTATGTGAGAAGGTATACTAGTCAGTGTGATCGGTGCCAAAGGATGGGAAAACCTACTCCAAGGGATGAAATTCCTCTGCAACCTCAAGTGATTTTCAAGCCATTCGACAAGTGGGTCATGGATTTCATTGGACCAATTGGCCCTCCATCCAAGCAAAAGTAGTACATCATTGTGTGCACTGAATATTTTACCAAGTGTGCCAAAACCAAGGCAATCAAGGTAGCAGCAGAGGAGAAGGTGGATGAATTCTTAAGGGAGAATGTATTTTACAAGTTTGGTTACCCTAGAGAATTGGTCACTGATCAAGGCAACTAGTTTACATCCAACATGATTGAAGACTTGTTAAGCCAGCACAAGATCAAGCATAGAACCTCCACTCCCTATCACCCACAAACTAATGGGCAAGTGGAGGTGACCAACAGGGCACTGGAGGGCATTCTGACTAAAGTGGTTAGCAGCAGCAAAAAAGATTGGGCATATAGATTAGTTGAGGCCACTAGGGCCTACAATACCACCTCAAAGACCACCACTAGATTCACCCCCTATGAGTTGGTCTATGGGAAGAAGGCCTTGCTTTCCACAGAATTTGAGTACAATACATTGAGGATGGTAGCGCAACTAGATCTAGATCTCAGCAGTGCACAAAAAGAGAGATTTATCGAACTGAATGGGTTAGATGATTTTAAAATGCAGGCCATCCTGCAAACAGAGGTGACTCAAATTCAGAGGAAGATCTGGCATGACAAGAACATCAAGGACAAACAATTTCAAGAAGGTGATTGGGCATTGTTATATGATTCCAGATATAAAGACTTTAAGGGCAAGTTAAGGACTATATGGTTTGGGCCTTATGTCATAGAGAGATGTCATGATAATGATTCAGTGCAGATTAGAACCATAGATGCATAGGCTATTCCTTTACTTGCTAATGGGAACAGACAGAAGGTTTACAGGAATCCATTGTCAAAGCAAGAGTTCATTGATGGTATCAGCAAAACAATGATGGTGGTGGAGCAAGTCTCAACTCCTACCTCATCAAGTCAC
>APFE031533613.1:175691-188216 GCA_000404065.3 Pinus taeda | reverse complement strand
AATAGACATAGTCTAAAAATAGACTTTGCGCCAAAAATAGCCTGCGGGCCCACTTAGTGAAGGCGACTTCTTTTCACTAAACTCTATCATCTTGTTGCATTTTCAACACAGAAGAGGATGCAAAGGAGGAAACTATTGAAAAAAGTGAGGAACTAGAGGGAGAAGAAGAGGAGAAAGAAAAGAATGAAAAGGAAAATGAAAAAGGGCAGACAGAAGACAAGGAGGAATCAGCCAGGGCATCTCCAGAACCCACTGAGAAAGAGGCAACAACTGCCCTCATTTCCCTTAGTACCCTTATCAAACAAAAAGGGAAAAGACAGAGACAAAATCCATTTTACTTTAGGACAAGAAAAAGTACAAGAATAAGATAGGGAAAACCTCAAACTCCCACCAAGGTTCCTATTGTCGTTGAAGACTCCCCCAAATAACAGGAGAAGATGGCTCCTCTTATGAAAACTCAAGGAGAAGGATCATCAAGAAAATTTTCTCCCAAGTCTCCTATCACTTATGTTAGGAGGCCTGTCACTAGATCCGCGTCATCCAAAGGAAAAGGCTTCCTACAAGATACACAAAAGGATCTACAGGAATCAGAGGCAATCCTACAGGAAATTATGCTAAACCTACAGGGAACTCAGGAATTGAAGGGGATACAGTCATTCACGTAAATTTTCCATACCATTATTCTTTGAGCTTGAGAAAGAAAGGGAAAGAACCCATAGATGGATGCAAATTTCCAAGTCCAAAGGAGTGGAGGACATAGGTCACATGGAGTTGAAAGTAAAAGAGATGGGAAGAGAACTGAGAAGCCTGAGGGATAGAGAGGCAATGATGAAATCACAGTTGGAGGTAGAAAGTGCATGGTTAAGAGGACAACTACAAGAAAGAGAGAATCAATTGGCATCCATGTCTAGTCTATCCTTAGAGGCAATCTAGTGTAGGATTCCAGCTAAGTCCTATGCATTATACCTTAAGGAACAATGGTTGCAATTCCAAATCAAGAACCTAACACAGAGAGGCACTATGCCATTCCAGGATTATAGACATTTCATTGATGTTTGTGATCAAAGCACATTGGAGGATAGGGCTAAACTATTTGAGTTCTACCTACATAACTTAGCCTTGACAGATTTGAATGTATGGGACCCTAATTCAAAACTAGGGGACTTATAGTTGATGGCTTTGGCATCATGGATGAACCATGAGGAAGCAAGGGTTGCAGAAACGAAGAAAATTATGGCAAGGGAAGAAAAAAAACCTCAAATGATAAGAGTTGAGCACTCAAATCCAATGGATGTCATCAACACACATAACTTGATTGCAAATGACCCTCAACTTGCACTCAAGTACCTTGCTACCCAAGAGCAAGAAATCACACACTTTGAGGATATGTTTAGGCTGTTAGGAGATGAAAACATGCAAGCTTGCCAAAGGAGATGGAATACTTTGCCCTACAGTTTGAAAATCAGAGAGTACCATTCTCCTCAAAGAATGAGAGAAGCACTAAACAAGACACACATGTACAAGCAAGCTCTCCAAAGACTTAAGGTCAATTGGATTGGATTGATACTCAGTCCACCATTTCTCTTAGGAATGTTGGAAGGAAGGAAGGAAGAAGAAGAAAGAAAGTAGCGGGAAGAGATAGAAATGAAGGCAAGATTTTGTGCACAGGAAGTAGGAACTACAACGGAAGCATGGGATGTCAGGGAGGCCACTAGAGCAATGAAAGACATGGATATTGATTGAGTTTCTTAGAGGATGAACAACACTTTCAGTAGGGGACTGATGATGAGCCTCATCATTGGGTAACTATATGGACCTTAATCCACCTCCTAGCTTAATTAAATCAACTCTTCTCACAATTTATTACATATTTTGATTGTATTTTGTTTAATGAGATGAGTCAAAGTGAGATATTATGCCTAGTGGACTAATGTGCATTAATTGCAGTTTTTTGAGAGAAAATATTGTAATTTTGGCTAATTAAAGGCTGAAAGTTGAATGAGACAAGGAGGAGAGATTGTAGGAGTTAAATCCTCGTCATTTACTCCTCACTCATTCAAATATTCCTCCATCAATCACACTAGCTCTGAGTACAAGCAACCAAGTCATAGAGATCAAAAGGCAGTCGAGCAAGTGACAGTTAAAGAGCTAGTTTATCTTGAGTTTGGGCGCCAAGTCTCCCTAGATTTAAGGAAGTCATTGGAGACTTCAGTTGTATAAATAAAGAGGCCTAGAGCGTCATTAGGATTCGAATTTTTGTTGTAAAAATACTAGTCATTTTCGAGTTCAAGACTTGTGGAAGACATTGTTATGTACTTTTCTGATTTGATAATGAGAATGAGCATTTCCTTGATCCATCACTGAGTTAACTCAGAGGACTGAAGCTCTTGGGTTAGGGCCCAACCCTAGCAGAAAATTCTCCTCTTGTTGTATTTGTATTCTTAGATTGATTTCATAGATTAATGGTTGAATTGTCTTTAGAATTATTTCATTGCAAGTAGTGTAGATTTGATTAGTTTGCTTATTAGTTTGCTTCCATTTGTACTTTACTTCAGCAATAGCTTAGAAGAGATAAAGGAACATCAAAAGGTTGTCAGTAGGTGGTTTTGGCCTCACTCCTTCCTTCAGGGATCATGGTTTGAGAAAATAACTCCTATGTAGCCCCAAAAATACAAAATTCTACTTTCTCATGGAATTTAGGATTTTCCATACTTAGGCCAGCATTTGATCAGTTTGCAAGTGTATGATTTAGTCATCATTTCTTCTATCTTCAGTATTACATTAGATATCATCAACGTTTCATCTCATTCTGCAAGTTTTCCTCATGCATGAAGTAGGCAACTAGCTCATGAAATTATGTTTTCCTTAGATAATAGAGATTCTTCTTGTTTACATGATTTTTGGGTAAATGTCAATGTTTGATGCAGTGTAGGTGTTTCATAAGTACATAGAGATTTTATGATTATCAACCCCATTCCAGCTTCATCCATCCATGATCATTCCTTCCTTTCACTAAAACCCTCACCAATTTCATCATTTCACAAGAAAACTTCTCCAAGCTTGTTGAGCAAATCCGGCCATCTTCCAACTCTAGTTTTGAGTTCTGAAGTGGTCCTAGGCACTCCCTTGCCTCATTCCATCCACTAGCCACCTTCCCTAAGCCTTCCGTCACCTTCAAAATCCTTCCTTTTTCTCTTGGTCGTATCCTGTAGAAATACAGGGGATCTTGTAGGTTTTCAGGACATCCTATAGAACACATTAGGACATCCTGTAGGTTTAGCTATAGTGGCTTCTTTTGAGGCTGAATTGAGGAAAAAACCTCTAGGAAGCTAGAAAAGGAACCCTACTGGTATCCCAAGCCTTTTGACCATTCACCATCATCCCTAGGCCACCTACCACATCACCAAAAGAGATTAGCTTTCACACTTTCACATAAAAAAGGACAAAAAGAAAAATAGATTTATTTTATTCATTTACATGCACAATAGTAGAATGTTTGATGTTTTGAATTTGCATGCTTAGGATAGTAGGATTTCATACATGTTAACTTAGCATTCTTTTGAAGCATAGCCTCTCAGCAATTAGTTAGAAAATGGTGTGCTTAAGCATTTGATTTCAATGTTTTTCCTTACTATAGTAGACAAGCTTTCTCTTAGTGTAGATTTCTCTTTTCCTCATTGGTAATCAATCTTCTTTTGAATCCATAGAAGTCTGGTTTGAAAAACCTTAGTGGTCTATTGCCAGCTTAGCAATGACAAAGAGAAGACCCATCACATTTACTTGTGTATACAACACTATCACCTCTAAGTTTGTACGAACCCCGGGTTGATAAAGTAAAGTTGGTAGCCCCAGGAGTTGCAACATTCTTGCTACAATACTGGTGCTCATCACTCAGCGCCCACAATGGTCATAAGACATCATAGTGTGGGGTCGTGAAAATTGGTATCAGAGCCTATTTTGCAAAAGTGGACGTTGATTGAAGTATGAAGTGTGAAGGTTTAGTAGGGGCAAAGGTAGAAAAGTTAGGGCCTAGCTTAACGAAGTGCGACATAATTGAAAATTGGTGTTTTATGGTGGTAACACTGTCACAAAGTCAACTCATGGCGAACGTTGGTGAAGAACCTCAAGTGACAAGTGAGTCCAACATGACCATAGAGGTGATTTTGTTAAACAAGGTGTTGGACGAAGTGGATGAGATGAGAACCAAGTTTGTGAAACTTAAGGGCATACTCAAAGGAAAATAACGATGAATTAGAAGAGAAGATCGTTGAGTGGGAAACAAATCACAAGGAACTTAAGGTGTGATATGAATACCTTGATTGGAGGTATGATCAAACTGTGAACGAAGTGAAGGAACTTGAAGCTTGTAGAGATTAACGAACAAAAGAGATCACAAAGTTGCAGAAGATCCTTTCCGAAGCTCTCAATGAAGCAGTGACAAAGAGAAGACCCATCATATTTACTTGTGTATACAACACTGTCACCTCTAAGTTTGTACGAACCCCGGGTTGATAAATTAAAGTTGGTAGCCCCAGTAGTTGCAACATTCTTGCTGCAATATTGGTGCTCATCACTCAGCACCCACAATGGTCGTAAGACATCACAGTGTGGGGTCGTGAAAATTGGTATCAAAGCCTATTTTGCAAAAGTGGACGTTGATTGAAGTATGAAGTGTGAAGGTTTAGTAGGGGAAAAGGTAGCAAAGTCAGGGCCTAGCTTAATGAAGTGCGACATAATTGAAAATTGGTGTTTTATGGTTGTAACACTGTCACAAAGTCAACTTATGGTGAACGTTGGTGAAGAACCTCAAGTGAAAAGTGAGTCCAACATGACCATAGAGGTGATTTTATTAAACAAGGTTGTTTTCGGAACTTAAGGGCATACTCAAAGGCAAAGAATGATGAATTAGAAGAGAATATCGTTGAGTGGGAAACAAGTCACGAGCAACTTAAGGTGCGGAATGAATACCTTGATTGGAGGTATGATCAAACTGTGAACGAAGTGAAGGAACTTGAAGCTTGTAGAGATCAACAAACAAAAGAGATCACAAAGTTGCAGAAGATCCTTTCCGAAGCTCTCAATGAAGTTGTGATTTTGAAGAAAGTGGCTGGGAAAGGTTTGATTGGAGGAGCTATCCACATCAAAATAAAGGAACCTGATTTGTATGATGGAGTAAAGAGCTCCAAGACTCTTGGAAACTTTCTATGGGACATAGAGCAGTACCTTGAGAGGTCGGAGCTTGCCTCTGAGGAAGCGAAGGTGAAGGTAGTTGCAAAATTCCTAACAAAATATGCCAAGATGTGGTGCAGAATAAGGATGGATCAGATTTCCCATGGCAATGTTGAGGAAATTGTGACTTGGGAGGAAATGAAGGAAGCATTATTGGCGTACTTCAGCCCACAAGATGAAACATGGGATGCTCGTACAAAGATCAAGTATTTCAAGCAAACTAGGATTCTACAAGCTTATCAACGTGAATTTGCTAGTGTGATCTTGGAGTTACCTGACATCATGGAGAAAGAAAAGGTATTCAACTTCATTATTGGATTGAAAACTTGGGATTGAAATGAGGTAAATCAACATAAGATCAAGACACTTGAGGAGGCACTTGTTGTTGATAGATTGGTTGACCATCATGAAGAAAGAGTGGAAGTCAAGAAGAAGAAGTCAGATAATTCAAAGGGAGATGAAGTGAAGACAAGTGGAAAAATGAAAGGGAATAAACCATTGAAGTGTTATTTGTGCGAGGGTGATCATGTGGAAAAGAACTATCCTTTGAGACCAAGTTTCACAACCATTATCTAGTCAGATGGGAAGAAGAAAGAAGAAAGAAGAAAAAACAAAATTTGGTGTGATGCATATTTTGGGTGCTGCAGCAGCAATGAAGGTTTTTCTGAAACATGATCTTGAAAGGCATAAGCTGGAGTATGTTGAGATGAAAGTTAGGCAGGGTGTTTTGCTCACAATGGTGGATAGCGGAGGGACCCACAACTTCATGAGAGAAGAGGTGGCAAGGAAGGTTGGACTGAAGTTCGTTCCAACCCAAGCACGTCTTAAAGAAGTGAACTCACCACTAAATCAAGTCATTGGGATTGCAAAAAATGTGGAAGTTAGAATTGGTGAATGGCGAGGTAAAGTCAACTTCATGATTGTTTGTATGGATGATTATGAAGACGTTTTGGGAATGAAGTTCATGGAAAAATATGAAGCATTGATCGTGCCACATTTGAAGAAGATGTTCATATACGATGGAAGGGAGGAAGAACCATTGAGTATTCCAACTAGGGGATCCATGAAGGGCGAGTAAATGATAACTAAGATGAGTGTGGAGAAGGATCAACGAAATAAGGAAGTCTATGAGAGGTTGAAATGTATGAAGGAAAAACTCATGAAACACGCATAAGTTATAAGAACATTTTCAGATAATGTGTTGCACTTGACAGATCGACTAGAGGCAATGGAATCTTTCACGATGGAGTGTAAGGTTGTAGAATCAAAGAACCAATGAAGGGAAGACCATGAGGCATACATGCAGAAGTTAGAAGAGGAAGATGTGGACACTTGGATAGAGATATTGGAGCGTGGTGAAAATGGGAGTGGAGAGGTATTAGCCTCATCCCCACTATCTTTTTGAACTTAGAGTGAAGATGGGCTCATTGTCATCTTCTCAGGGCAATGATACCCCTTTGAAGTGATGAGAAGACCATAGTGGTAAAGAATATGGAGGATCGTATGATAGCATAATGCGATGATAGTTGTTATGATGCCAAGATCCATGTGTTCTTGTGGAGGTGTTACAGTCGTATTAGCTACCCGACTAAGGAAATCACACATCGTAGAAGGACACAACATGGAGAGTGCGGGGAAAAGTGAGGCTCGCCCAGTGAGCCTACATGATTGGGAAGAATTGTTGGGTATGTGTTGGGGCAAATATTTTTGGGTTTATGAGTAGGTTGAGAGTGCAGGGTAGGACTACATGACTTGTGAGTTGGGTGGACAAGTTTTCTAGTTTGGGCCAGGTAGCTCCCATACCATTTTATTTGTAAATACTATTGTATAATATTTTAAGAAGTTTTAACAAAATCACAGGAGAACTACTTTGGGGAGTTTCCCCCTCCCATCGTAGAATTGTGTTTATTGTGTACTTTGTGATATCACACTTTTGTTGCATTGTTGAAGACTTGCATAATTGAAAGAAGTAATTGAATGAAGTTTATTTCCACTACATATTTGAACGTAAAGAACACTTGAATGGAAATTTGACTAAGCATTGAATTGTTAGGTGTAGTTCGGGTGAAAGTAGTTTAACTCAAAGTGAAATATCACCGGTGTCGCACAACACTCACAGTGGTCGTAAGACATCACAACGTGGGGTCGTGACATCTGGGATGTAACTTGGCGTGGGTGTTATGGATTATCTTGAACAATGTCTTTGAAATTTGGGATGATTTATACTTAGAAATAAAATGTCTGTCATGATTGAATTATTACTCATTCGAATATTAATTTTTACAATTCCATAACTCCAACAATCTCTCAAATCACTATCATTACTAGTGAAATTTCAGAGCAGGCATTTATCTAGAAAAAAATCTCTTAAATTTTAATTTAATTTTCTTGAATCTTCTATCAAAAGCTAAGATTGATTTATATTATTATTACTTAACAAATTTATTAATATTAAATATTTCAGGTTTCAATCTTTTGCTAAGATGGAGATGACAAGTTATGGGGAAATCCAAAGAGAATTGATTCACATAAAGTTCTATTTGTTCATTATTTAAGACAATTTTCACCATCTATTTCGTTCAGTGTAGGAGAATCCCAAAAGTTGTTCGGTTTTGTAAATTTAGTTTGTGAGATATTTTGTAAAATCAGTTTAAATTATATAAAGAATCACAAAAGTTTGATCGTTTCCAGTTTATTAGGTAAAAATGAAGCAAACCTCAAATTTCAATTCAATGACTGCATAAAAGTATCCAACAAATATACTAATTGCCC
This sequence comes from Pinus taeda, assembly GCA_000404065.3. Lineage (NCBI taxonomy): Eukaryota > Viridiplantae > Streptophyta > Pinopsida > Pinales > Pinaceae > Pinus > Pinus taeda. Next base: position 180,215 of record APFE031533613.1, on the reverse strand, counting down.
AAGAAGAAAAAGTTCACAAAGAAAAGAATATTATTAGTGCTTTCCTGGTGATCGTAAATGGTTATAAATTGACCTATCACGACCCCATGTTGTGATGCCTTAAGACCACTGTGGACATTGTGCGGCACCAATAATATTTCGTCGCAGTTATACAACTACTCTAACCCTAACTATGCCTAACTTCAATACTTAGTTAATTTTCCAATTTCAATCTTCTTATTCAACAATTATACAAATATTTGATATTGTAACTTCAATACAAGTAGTGGAATAAAACTTCATTAATAGTCTGCGATATCATAAAGAACAATATGAACACAAGTATATACGATGGGAAGGGGAAAATCACAAAACAATTCTCCCCTTTAATCTTATTAAACTTCAAATACTGTTACAACAATTTTACAAAGGGTCCATCCATGACCAAACTCATGCGTTACCCAAGTTCATAGAGTGGCAGTCTTTGGCCCAACCCAACGCACTTGCCCATAATGTCAAGTTTCGCAACCCAGGGCATGCCCAACCTAAGGTTGTGATCTGAATGGAAAATGGCATCCACCCATGGTATTGTAAATGGTATCGACCCATGGTGTTTACCCATGATATTGTAACTGGAATCCACCCATGTTATTTTCCCATGGTACTGTAAGTGGCATCCACCCTTGGTATTCATCCTCCTGTGGTATTTATCCACTCATGGAATTTACCCATAGTAGTAAGTGCCATCCACCCATGGTATTTACCCACCCATGGAATTTACCTGTGCTATTATAACCAAAAAATTCTATGAGTAACAAGTCACATTTTGTAAAAGGATAGATTATCCACCACAATGTAGCCTTTACAGTTATTATCTTTTTTAACAAATTTTTCTTTGTAGTTTGGTTATTGTGTGTTATACCTTTTTTTTTATCTGGAATCTAGCATTTCAATTTTTCAGATGTTGGGGGCCTCCCCCCCAAGATCAATTTCAAATTTTTATATCTTGGGGGCCTACTCCCAAGATCCAGATTAGGTTGACACCTTTCCCAAAAGAAACTCCAAACTTGGTGCCACAAGAAACTTAGAAATCCAACTCTTCGTTACATGCCATATTTAGGATCACTTAGGGGAGCCCCACCTCTTTCTGCGATATGTATCAGTTGTGATCCTCTACGATGTGCGCCCATGTCTTCGATTCTGCAATATCGCACTTCCTGTGACTCTGAAATATCACGCTTTCTTTGGTTCTGAAATATCGCACTTTCTGTGATTATGAAATATCACACTTCCTGTGACTCTGAAATATCACACTTTCTTTGGTTCTGAGATATCGCACTTTCTGTGATTCTGAAATATCACACAAACTTACATCTTTGTGAATTCAGTGATGCCTCCTCCAAGTGTTGTGCTCCCTTCATTTATATGTGTCCTTGCCATTTTATTTTATGTGAGTTGACTCCCCTTCAAAAATTTAGCCAACATTTCATCTTTCATGGGCACCCCTCATTGTATGGGCATGCCCCTTGGCCCGACCTTCCTATAGGCATGCGAGGACCCCCTCGCCAGGTTGGTGTGCCCCTGCTTGGCACTCCACCTTGTTGTGTTGCCCACACTACCACTATTTGTCATTTTCTTTTCCACTACATCTGTCGTGTTGTCGGTTTGCTCACCCATTGTGCCCCCGCTTGCTACGTCTCACCATTCACGGTCGCACTTACTTACCTTTCTTGCTACACCTTGCTCGTCATGGCACCCGGGTTTGGGCGTTCTCGTGGGTACAAGTCCACCGAGTTATGTTTTCTATGTATTAATGTGTGTGTGCACACTCTCCCTCACATGACCTACGCTATGTATTCACCAAGTTGTTCCCCGTTGTATGGGTGGGCGCCCCACCTTATGTGGTCACACCCCATCGTGCAATCTCCCCGATTCGGTTCCCAACTTCAGTTTTTTGACACCAAGTGATCATGTAGCATAATGAGCACCCACCCCACTTGCCAAAAACAAGCTCGTTTGGACGAGCCCCATCTCTTTATGTGCTATGTCTCAGTTGTGATCCCTTTTTGTGATGTGTGCCCCTAGTTGTGGTTTTGCGATATCCCACTTCTTGTGACTCTACGATATCACACTTTCTACGGTTTTGTGATATTGCACTTTCTTCTATTTTTCAATATCACACAAACTTACATCTCTGAGATTTCAGTGATGCCTCCTCCAAGTGTCAATCTCCCTTCATTTACATGCATCCTTGCCCTTTTATTTTATGTGGGTCGACGCCCCTTCACAAAGTTAGTCGACCTTTCATCTTTCTTGGGCGCCCCTCATTGTGTGGGCGTACCCCTTGGGTCGACCTGCCTATGGGTGTGTAGGCACGCCCCTACCTGGCTCTCCTCCTTGTTGTGTTTCCCACGCTACCACTATTGGTGATTATCTTGTCCTCTACATCATGTCATGTTTCCCGCCCACTCACTCGTCGCTCCACCACTCGCTACATCTCGCCCATCGCGGTCGCACTTACTTACCTTTCACTCTACGCCTTTCTTGTCATGGCACCTAGTTTTGAAAATGCAACAAGAAAAATCTTAGTTTGATTTGCCTTGGTCAAACTAGAGAAAATTTTAATTTCCATTTCAACAAACAACTTGGATGAGTTAACTTGAGTGACATGGCTTGTGTCACCCAGTTAGCTTAGATAATTTGAGTTGGAAGACTTGAGTTCAATTAAGCATGAGTGGTTGCTAATTTCTAACAATTTAATTCAGTTAAATTGAGTTATTGTTAATTAAACTAGTTATAACTATTAGAGGAACTAGTGGAAGGTCAAGTTGTGTAGTGTGACTTTAGTCACACTTAGTGATCAACTAGCGAACTCATCAATAAGCCCAGAATAACAATCACATGCAGAGAATTTGAGTTACCCAATTGAGGTGGAGGTTCTAAGCCAATGCATTATCAGCTGTAGGCTAGTTGGAAGTGTACAGGTGGTGCATCCATTCAAAGGATCAACCTAAAGGAACTGCACAATTCCAATTGAGGAATTTCCTAATTAATAGGGGCCTAATTCTTCAAGGAACAATGCGAGGAAATAGGAGCTCGAAAGGCTTAAAAATTGGCTAGAGTTGGTCAATCGGGTAGAGGGATAGACTATACACTTGCAGGTTGTGCTTAGGCTTGATCAAACATATGTATTCATCCATATTCTCTAATTAATGCAATATAGATAGGAAGGGGTTTTGAGTAGTTGCTTTCCCCTAGATAAATCTATGTGTAGGTGTGTTTATTCTTGATGCATGTTTATGATTTGAGCTTTCGATCATGAATTGAATTTTGCAGATGAGTAGAGTAGATTTGAGTCTTGTGTTTTAGTAAATTACATGAGCAATTTCATATTTACACATTAATTTCTACACTTGGGCACCCTAACTTAGATCTGGGCATGCTCATGGGCATGAGTCCATCGACTTATGTTGCTGACGTATTAATGTGTGTACAACACTCTCCCTCATGTGCTCGTCATTGTCTTCTCCAAGTTGTTCCTTGTCACATTGGTGGGCACCCTAGCTTGTGTAGTCGTGCCCCATCGTGCAATCTCCTCGACTGGGTTCCAAACTTCGAGTTCTCAACACCATGTGAGAATGGCTCATCATGAGCGCCCGTTGGCCTTGGTGCCAACTCGGGGTCTTGACATGACCGAATCCAATGACAGATGAGAAATCTAGCTAAAGTTAATCCAATGAACTAATGAAGAAGAGTACACACTATTGGTTTGTGTGATTGGTTTTTATATTTATACATAATTATTTTTACACAGTGGGAAAACCTATCATAACTTAGTTGTCAAACAAGTAGCGAAGGCAGTGGGAAAAACTTTCATAACATAGTTTTCAAACCAGCAATGAGGATAACCATCAGTAGATGCTATATGCTAATTTAGGCTAACTCACCACCTTTATTCAAAGAAAACCAAGCCACCTGGTTTTACCCGCTGGTGGTTCGTAAGGGGGTAGGTTTTTCACTCGTGACAGATGCCTCTGGGTCTTGGGCCATTAACTTTTTTCCTTATGTCCTATGAAAATAAACATGTCTCTAGGTCTTGGGAAGTTAATGTGTTTCTTTATGTCTTAGGAAGACAAACCCTTAGCCATGTAGAAGCAGTTTTAGCATACTCCATGCCCAATAATTATGTTCAACATGGCATCATATTTTTTTAATAACTAAATATTTTTTATATTTATGTTAATTGAGTAGACATGTAAATGTTTACAAACATTTACACCACTCCAACATTGTTGCCATACTAATACTACATACCCCAAAAACCATAACTCATGTTTATATGATATATGTTCATATGCTGTTTTTTTTAATTAATCAATTTAATTAAAAAAGAATGAAAGACATAACAACTTTGGAGATAAATATTTATCTTTGATTTATGAATACTACTAAAAACATTTTAGCATAAAAATATATATTAAATCTCTATTATCCACATAATAATTATTTTGGAGATAAATCACTATTTTTAATTTATAAATATTA
>APFE031533613.1:148474-175221 GCA_000404065.3 Pinus taeda | reverse complement strand
TTTTAATTAAATTAAAATTTTAAAAACAATATTCCAAACTAAATATACCTCTAACTTAATTATAATACTAAATTACTAAAAATAATTAAATAAAAGCAGCATTGATCACTCCCATTAATAAATTAACCATTTTAAGTTAATTAAAAGGAATAATGGCTTCACACATTATAATTAAATATAAGCTTAAATTACTACGTATATGGGTGTATATACATTGTTGTCACATCATTCAAAATAAATATATAATTCAAACATGAAGATAACTCTATAAGACATCACAACGCATATCGCATAGACCGAGAATTTGAGATTAGGATGTGGATGGCCTTTTTCCACGGACGTTCGATCGCGATTCCAGACGCATAAATTGTGAAGTCAAAAGCTAAACGCGACAAAAAGCTCACTGTTCGATCCCAACGTATAAATTGTGAAGCCAAAGAATAAAATTTTTGCAGGATAAGGCTAAAATCCCGTCTGAAATCTGTTGATCTCAGCCTGACGTATGAAAATCCTCTCTGACAAAATTTAGCCCGGCAGATCACGCATACGCATATAGCCTAAAAAATTCAACCATCCAGAGCCTTTTGTTCTATAAGTATGGAGTCCCAATACAATTAATGCAATTTGCTGCTTATACCAGAGGACAAATTTCCGCTGTATAAACAGCGAAGCATATTCATTCAGATAAAAATGGCTCAGGTTATAGAATTATTCAGAGAAGAAATCGCTGAAGTGGGAAGAGCAAGTGAAACAAGAAGCATGAGGAGTAATACCAGTGGTATTATCAGGCGTCCATCGTTTCAATTTGGAGGAGAAGAAGTTGTGAATGCAGATGATAAGTATGATGACGAAGAGGTTGTGCATTGGGCAGCCATAGAAAAGCTTCCGAGTTCTGAGAAAATGAGAGCATCAATACTGAAAGAATATAAATATGATGAAGAGGGTGGCCAGGTCATAAATAGCCGTGTTGTGGATGCGGGTCTCCTCACGCCTCAGGAGCGGCACCTGCTGATGGAGAAGCTGATCACGGACACACAGCAGGATAATGAAAAATTTCTCGGAAAGCTCAGAGATAGAATTGACAGGTAAATCAGTATAGATTTATCTTATTTAACAAGAATTCAGAGAGATTATTTTGATGATAAACCGACACCTTTACACATCATACCAACCTCTCTGAACCTCTCACTGAACTTAGCTATTCATTGAAAAAAACTTTCCAGATTATTGTGATACAGAGCTGTCCACGGGTCACTTTGCATGCCCGGAATCTTGTTTTACTTTGTTGTCAACAGAACTTATGGAGACCAGATATTCTATTTTGAAAAGAAATGTTATAGAGATATAAAAGCTCACACAATTTATGAACTGATGTTGTTGTTGTTTGATGTACAGGGTGGGAATAGAGTTACCAACTGTGGAAGTGAGATACAAAGATTTGAATGTGGAGGCTCAATGTCACATTGGCACAAGAGCTCTTCCAACACTTTGGAACACTACCAGAAATATTTTGGATGTGAGGGGACTGATATTTTTCATTTTCTTTGCCTATACTAAATTTGGTAGATGTGAATTTCCAGGCCATGAACGAGATTTCATGAATATTTCTGATTAGTGTGAATTTCCAGGCCATGAACGAGATTTCATGAATATTTCTGATTAGTTTTAGAGTTTTATAGCTTTCAGCTATGTGAAATGGCGCGGTGTGATAACACTTTGCTTTCTGTATTGATTTGATTTGCTTAATGACGCTGCTCTGTGTTGTGTTGTGTTGCAATTTTAATTTGAATTCTGATCTGCAGGGTGTGCTGGAGATTATGCACCTTTCTCCATCGAAGAAGGTTAAATTTACGATATTGAAAGATGTGAATGGTTTAATCAAGCCTTCAAGGTGAGAATTTTAACATAAATGCCCACAAAATTATTGTGTTCAAAACATTTTCAATGAGCATGGATCTATGATTTGATGTGGTTTAACTATTTTAGTTATAGTTTTATTTTATTAACAGTACGTAAATTTATTTTATTGACCATTTATAAAAGAAAATGAATTATTTTTTTAATCTGAATTGCAAAAACAGCTTACTTTTTTTTATCAAGGGTTGTGGGTAATTTTATTTTTTATTTTATAATCATAAATGATATATTTTTCATAAAAAAATTATTGTGATTTAATTTGAAATTTTTTATATATTTTAAAAATACAATTTATAAATTTAATAAATATAATAGAAAACAATACAGTTTTTCTAAATTAAAAGCAGTAAGTATATTGTCTTACACATTATTATAATATTGAAATATAGCCAGAAACATAATCTAATCTTGTTGTTTACAAATGTAACAAAATGGCCTGGAACATGGTAGTTTGGATCACAGTTTTTTTGAAAAAATTTAATAAATCAGGTAGTTGGAGTGTTTGAATTGTTTTTTTGATGATGGAAATGGATTCAGCACCATCAAGAATCTTTGGGTCACTCAAAATTCTGAAGTTTGACAAGTGTAATCCAATTATTTTCAAATAATTTTATCAAAATTTTTCATAATCTTACCAAAATTTCTAATTTATTTTGTGAATTTTTTTAGACTAAACTTAATCATAATTATATAAAATCGAAAATCTATTAGAGTTACAGCTGTGATAGACTCTACCTAAGTCTCAAGATGTTATAAGGTTCTTATCCATATTTATCACAAAGGATGTTACATAATACATGTATAGAAAAGTTTCCAAAGTTATGGATTTTGATTATTAAGTTTACCAGAATTGGAATAAACTGCTTAAACTCAACTTTTTTTTTCATCTTGATATTACTTAGAGATGTGTTAACCTCCATGTTTTTAAACCTCAAAAGTGTTTTTATATTATTTTCTCTATTTTAAATAACTTAGTAAATTTTATTATTAAATTATGATTGGTTACATGTTTTGATTATGTTTATTTATTTAATATTCTAGAAAGATATTAAAAAAATATATATTTTATACATTTTATTATTATATTAATTATTTAGATATTAAATATAACAAGAAAAAAATAGTAAAAATAAAAGACAAACACACTCTAAATTTTTTTTACAATTTGCAAAAATCAAAATATTTAAAAAATATTTCATACTTTTATTTTATTCCCCTTAAAACAAATTTACAATTTTCCTTCTAAATCAGTTCCTCAGTCTCTCTGTACTCCCTTTTCTTTATCCCTTTTATTTCTCTTTATCCCTTTTATTTCTACTAAAAATGTAACTGATAATTAAAACTATCTTTAACTAATTTTAACAAATTTAGGATTTTCTTTCTAAGTCAGCCCCTTAGTGTCTCTTTATTCCTTTTATTTCTATTAGAAATGTAACTTGTAATCCTAGAACTGTCTTTAACTAATTTTAAGTTATATAATTATTTAATTTTAAATATAAATTATATATATATATATATATAACATATATACATATTTCCCTTTACAGACCACTGCCAGTGGGTTATTCCAAGTCTTAGGTTTTCCTTGTATAAGGTTGATGAGTCAGCATGTATTTGTTTGAACAAATGTCCTATAAACACCAAAAAATAAAATCTTTTGTTATGGAAAAGTTCCACAGGCTTACTTGGGATAAGGAGCTAATAAAAAGTATTATATTGAAGTGTTTAACACCACTCATAGTCATCAACCAAAAGCATACATAGAGGCCAATATCTCTTGGAGAGCCAAAATTCTTATTGCTAAGTTAATGACTAATTCTCATCAACTCTATTGTGAAACACGGGCTGGAAAATGCCAAAAAGAATGTGAGAAGAAAGATTCTGTTCTTTGGGGAAAAAATTGGAAACAGAGAAGCATTTCATTTTAGAATATGAGGCCTTCAATGACAACAGTAAAAGTTATGCAGATATGCTTGCAGCTAGTTCTTAGGATAATCTATTTAGCAAAGGGTTTGTCGAGAATATGAGACCATTTATTTTGAAGCTTCACAGAAAAAAAGGCTGAATACATCAAGCAGATGAAAAAACAATCTGTCTTGATGATGAGAACATTTATTTTGAAACTTCACATAAAAAAGACGGAATACATCAAGCAAATGAAGTCTATAAACTATCTTTAACCTCATAAACATTAAAATAATTTATTTATTCTTTCTTTCACATCTTCTCAATTTATTTATTCTATAAAAACCTCTAAAAACAGTATTATTTTTTTTCTCCAGTGAGAATGTATTTTAGGCCCAGACTGAGATCTTTTATCTGCTCCTCTTGACGTTGAAACGACATCTACAATTGCTGCACCGTTGTTTGGAATAGTATTACATGACCTGCAATTGAAGTTGGATATAGATTTTAGAGGATTGTGTGGGCAATCTATCTCGAGCAAATTTTGATTTATTCTCGAGCCAGTTCAATATTTTGCTCGGCTGTTAAAAGTATAATCTATCTTATAGGTGATACAATTGAATGGCAGTCGAAACAGTAAGTCTCATCCCTTAATCGCGGTGTCTTTTCGAAGGGTTCACTGTATTTTACAACGACCATTTTTAGTTGTAGAATTTTGAAAGGACAGTGAGGATTTTTAGTTGTAGAATTTTTAAATGCATGTCGAATATAAATTTTAAGAATATTTTGGATTTGATGATAGAAAAACTTTAATTATTTGACTTTTCTATTCGATATTAGATATAAAAAATATGTCAAAATCTACCATAAATATAAAAATATCCATTATAATCTAATTACCAATTCAAATTATGAATTGAAAGATATCTCGAGATAGAAATCCCAGAAACATCTGAAAATTTGACGATCAGAAGACAGGTTGTAGAATAGCGAACACTTTGTTGTTAGTTATATACAAATTCTATCACCATTCCTAGATTTTTTTTTAAACATCGTCTCATCATCCACGTCAAAAACACAGTCATTTAAGCGTCCTGTTCTCCTTGCTACAGGTAGGAAGCCATATCTCATAGCTATCCTCGTGGTCAATCCACATGGCTCAATACCATAAATGTAATGTGAAAGAACATCCACATCAAAAACACCGTCATTTAAATGTCCTGTTCTCCTTGCTACAGGTATGGAGCCATATCTCATAGCTATCTTCTGGGTCAATCCACATGCCTCAACACCATAAATGTAATGTGAAAGAACCCCGTCGTACTTCACAATCAGCTGTACAGATGGATGCTCACAAAATTGGATTGCAATGCCCACAAATTCACACTGAATATGTGGAGTAGGATCGAAGCCCAAAACGCATTAAACCAAGTATTTTTTGGGTACAAAATGGAGATGCAATGAAGAGGTTAAATAGAGTTTATAAGTAAAAGTTATTCCACCTAACAAGTTGATTTTAGTGTTTTTCTATCATAATTTAAAAGGATGCTATATCTTATTACTCATGAAAAAGGGATGCTATATCTTATTACTCATGAAAAAGGGGTTAACCACATAGATATTGTTAACAAGACTCTAGAAGGGTCAAATTTGTAACTCTATTTGAGAGTTGAAGGAATCAAACTTAACTCGTAGTTAATTATTTGGGTTATAATATTCAAGCCACAAGGAGGAAAATGGATTTCATCCTATTCGAATGCATTTTGTTCTATAGTAGTGCAAAGTCCATGAGAGTGGATAGAGAGAGGGTAGAACTAAGGAGGTTTGTATTCTATTATAGCCCATGGGCCACAGGTTTTAGGTAACTCCATAGAGAATGCCTTCTATTTTGTATTTGCATTAAATTTGTATTCTCCTTTGTATTTGTATTATTTCAATTATAGACAAAAGAGTAGAGCAACCTCAACTCCTAGCTATGTTTTTTCTTGAAAGAGTTTTCCGTAGCATATCTTAGTGTTCTCTATTTTCCTCGTTTTATTTTATTGCATGCATAAACAACAAAATCAACGATAAGGAATCGAGAATCTAAAGAAATTAGCCCTTCTTAGGGTAGATTTTTAGTTTATTTTAATAGATATGGTGTGATGAATTGCACAATGGAATATCCACAATATTTATAGATCATGCGTGCCTAAGATCAAGTTGAGGAAGGAATACTCTATAATGCAATGTCAAGGAATGAGAAAGGGGAGTAAAGGTTCTTTATGAATGTCAAAAACCTCGCACACATGAGAACATTGGGTACTAAGTCTAGCATGTGATGGTATAAGTGTCAAGTGGGACAACAACCATATCCCCTTACCACCTTTGGGTGACTACCTTCATTTCCTTTTGATCATGGAATCAGATGAAAGGTGAGTTTAGTGACCCTCTTGCATCTAGAGAGTTGCCTCTCTTTCATCCATCATAGCACTTAGATTTTCCCTAACATTTTCCTTTGGATTTAGGTGTCTCTTTTATGTGAACACTATTGGAAATACAAAAGACCTCACACAAGTAAAGGAGGAAAGACAAGCACGCAAGTGTTATTGTTGTAATGTACACCAATATATACTCTTAATTGTATTACTATCTGTAGGAGTACAACATTGTGAGATAGTGATAAAAGTTGACCAAGTTTATATTAAAGTACATAAAGGAAGACAATAAATATGTATAAGAAAGATTCTAAGAAAGGACATAGATATTCCTTTTCCAAGGGAAAATTCATATGGAAACCTCTAGCCATTTCCCTGCATTTTGTAGATGGTACCCAAAATAGCTTTGTCACCATTGTTTACGGATCTTGACCTTATAGGGACATCAAGTAAGACACATAACAAAGGTATCTAACATGTGGGATTGACCCTACAGTCGCTTACATGAAGTTCAAATCTCTCAACCACTCAAGCTATCCCATTGGGCTATTAAAATGTAAGTGTGTACAAAGGTATATGTACAATACATGAGAATGTAAAATAAAATATAATAGTTTATGGGACTACATCTCATCACTTTTCACATTAAACATGGCTGTGCTTATGGAGTGTTATAACTAGGATGAGGCTCTTTGGAGAATATTGGGCATTATAGTTGATGAGATTAAAGACTCCTTAAAGAGAGCTCAAATAATGGTATTGGAGTCGCCAATTATAATAGCTTTTGGGTAAATTCTTTCCTTAAGTAGCTTGAGCCACTGTTATATTGCTAGAGGTTATATTTCATTATTGGTCGTGTCCAATCTCCTAGGTTAATGGTAATTCATTCTTTCATTTGAGATCAACAATGATCCCTCGAAATTTCTTCCATATCATCTACTACTATGTCAAGTCTAATATAAACAATATCCAAATAATACCACATCAAACTATAGTGGGCCCCTTGCTAATAACATCCCTTTCGACTTTTTGTTAATGACCCATGAGGTAAATTCTCATCATTGATGTGGAACAATTCCACCTTAGGTTAGTGGGCATAATGACCCTACTCTTTCAAAAGGTTAAACATACCATATGTTTTGGAAAGAATTATACTTTGGTTGGGAAATGTTACACCTCCATTTTGACCAATGATGGAAACTCTCACAATACCAGTGAAAACTATAGTGATTTTGGAATACTTCTCTTAACTCTTTTTGAAGACATAAATCAAATTTTGAAAAAATTCAATTAATCTCTTTCCTTTTCTAAGATCTCATAAACCAATTCCAGTCTCAATAGGCTAATCATCATCATCATCAATTTAATTACTAATAAAATGTTTTTTTTAGATTAATATATCAACTAAATTGAAGAAATTAGAAACTCGATAGAATCTAAGTGGCATGACATAGGGTTTAACTAAAGGACTTGAATAGAGTTGGGTGACATTCACACCGTCAATACCAACTATTATTTAACATGATGAGCATTATTAATACATAGTTATAATGCAAATATTTTATAAATTTGTCTTTTTTTGATAACTCCAACTAGAACTCAAATTAACATTTTTTAAAATCTAAAATCTAACAACTCCAACTAGAACCCATTTATAAGCTTTATAGTTTCATATCATCTAATAAAATGTTTATAATAATTAATCATAGTCTTGAACATTCTTATATAAATAATTTGTTGGTAAGGTGAGGTAGTTATTTTATAATTTAATATGAACAAATTATTATAATAAAAATATTTGATATTTTTAAAATTAAACAATAAATCATAAAAATTTAATTTATATTTTTAATTAATTAATTTGATAGTATGGTGAATTAATTATTTTATAATTTAAATATGAATAAATGAATTATAATAAAAATATTTTGAAATATTCAAAATAAAAAATACATCATAAAATATTCAACTTTCTTCCTAATACAATTTTTTTATTATTAATTTTTTTTTTCCACCCTCGTCTAATCTTTGCTCATTTTTCCTTTTATTTGGAGTCTCATTTTTCCCTAAACCTTGCTGGAGGAACTAAATTATACCTTATTTAAGGATTTTTTTTTCCAAAACCTCATTCATAATAACCCATTTATAAGCTTTATAATTTCATATCATCTAATAAAATATATAATATTTAATTCATGATCTTTGAAGTTCTTACCCTAATAGTTTTGGTAAAAGTAAGGTTAGTATTTTATATTTAATATGAATTTTATATTTTATTTAAAAATTTTCTTTTATATACTCTTATAAATTTCAAACTCCATTCATAATACCCATTTATAACTATTTATAAGCTTTATAATTCATATTCCATCTAATAAAATGTTATCTAATAATTAATTCTAGTCTTTGAATATTCTTATATAAATGGTTTGTTGGTAAGGTGAATAGTTATTTAATTAATATGAATAAATTATTATAATCAAAAATATTTTGATTTTATTAAAAATTAAACAAATAAAATCATAACAATTCAATTTATATTTTTAATTAATTAATTTTGTAGTATGGTGAATTAATTATTTTATAGTTTAATAGAATTAATAATTATAATAAATATTTTGAAATATTCCAAAAAAAAAAATATATATATATATATAATATATATATAGATAGATATATAATAAAAATAAAATATTCAACGTTTTTCTAATACAATCATTTTTTATTTTAATATTAATATATTATTATATTATTATTATTCACCTCGTCTAATCTTTACTCAGTTTTACTTTTATTTGGAGTTTCATTTTTCCCTAAACCTGGCTAGAGGAACTAAATTATATCTTATTTAAGGATTTTTTTTCTTTTCAAACCTCCATTCATAATAACCCATTTATAAGCTTTATAATTTCATATCATCTTAGAAAATATTTATAATAATTAATCATAGTTGAACATTCTTACATAGTTTGTTGGTAAGGTGAGGTAGTTATTTTATAATTTAATATGAATTTATATCTTATTTAAGGTTTTCTTTTATATACTTTATAAATTTCAAACCTCCATTCATAATAACCCATTTATAAGCTTTATAATTTCATATCATCTTAGAAAATATTTATAATAATTAATCATAGTTGAACATTCTTACATAGTTTGTTGGTAAGGTGAGGTAGTTATTTTATATTAATCTTAATATGGAATAAAATTATTATAATAAAATATATGTTTATAAAAACCATAAATCATAAAACTCAATTATATTTATAATTGATAGTATGGTGAATTAATTATTTTATAATTTAATATGAATAAATAATTATAATAAAAATATTTTGAAATATTTTTTGACGTGATGTTTTTAATATGTTTTTAATATAAAATGTGAGGAGGAGTGGGTATCAGTTACTATTGCTCTTTTTATCCAAGTGGCCAGGGATGTGGTAGCACATCTCCACAATAAATTGAATGAAAAACATGCTCATAATATTTAGCTTGAGACAAGTTGTGTGTCAGATCTTCAATCCCAAGACTATGCACCATAGAATATTTGAACAACCATTGTCTTACCAAGATCGTCATGTCCAAGTTTTTGAGGTGAATAGCGTTAGCATTTTTATAAATCACGTCCTCCTTCTAGTGTGATCCAATTTGTATGCTGCTACAAGAAAAAGACTCCTTTGGTCTGTAACTCCTTCCTTAGCTCTAGCAATTAGCACTAGTGACTTTGATTGGCCCATCTCATTGAACATTGGCCAGGCCCTGTCATGTTTACTCATATTTCTGCGAGTAGTTTTCGGCCTATTCAAATTCTCCTTCATTCTCAGCATTACAGGGACACTTTCCATTCACCTACCTGGTTTACTTGGCAAGACCTATTTCCTTTTTTAGCTTATTGAATTTGCATGCAAGAGAGAATGTTGGGTGTCGCTTGGTTGGTAGTTGCACACTTGTCACCATCCCTTTGGAATTCAAAATCCTGCAGTGTCTTCTGGTTCTAAGGTTTATGCTTTGTGATTGTTTCTTTGTTTAATTATTGCCTCTGATTTTAAAATGAAGATCTCTCCTTGGTTTTCCCGTCTGCCCTTTCTCTAATGTCCTCAATATCTGGCTCAGTCCACTTTCGAAGCTTTATTCCCCCCTCTGCCTTTATTGATGGCTTTGTATCCTCTCCTACTCCTCAATAAGTGGGTTATTGCCTCTTGTGGCTAACCTCCTTAACAATTTTTCCATCAATCCTTGTTCATTCCCACACCTCCTTCGTATTCTCACGACCAGTTGGTGACTTAATTTATCATTGACTTATGTTTCCCTCTGACTCCTTGCTATTTCCCCCCGCCTTCCCTCCCCTTACCCCTCTCCTCTGCTCACATGGATCTTTCCCCTAAGTCCAATGCTCACATATATGTCTTCTCAACCATCCCTCTCAACATTTGTGTCTAGTCCTTTGCCATGCCCTATCAACAAGCATGTGTCATTCGAGGGGTTTCCTATTGTTAGGAGTGAGCCTCTCGGGGACATATGTGTGCACAACATAGGCTTCAAGAATCAGTTGCTAGGTTTTGGAACCTTAACCCAAGACCCATCCAAGAGGATCTAGCTCGCATAGAATAAGAAGGGGCCACCCAATGGCAACATGTTTTTGACAGAAACATTCTAGTAGATTTGGATGACTAGGTGCCATATGTTGGGCATACTCAAGGTTGGTTTAATTAGTATATGTACACCATCGATTTGTATGAAATCTGAAGTTCCTCGTACATAGAATTTTGATGGGCCATTTCGAGCACAGCGCTGATATCTTATGCTCTTTGGAGCATTAAAATCCTTTCGGAGTATCCCCTAGTGTTTTTCTATACTCAGATACCTTTCCAACAACGCAATAAAGATGCCAAACAAAGTTTGTATGCAAAAGTTATGCCACCTAGAAGTTGACCTTCATGTTTTGTCCACCATGATTCAAGAGGATGCCACGTCATCTTTATTACTCATGGAAAAGGGGCTAGCCACGTGGAGACTGTTAGCACTCCTTAGTTTCCCAAGGCTGAGAAAGGAAGCCGAGGAGGTAACCTTAGACTAACTTTAGATTTGGCAGCTAGCTCTGCCAAATCAGAGAAGGTTCTCTCTTCAACCTCATAGCCAATGAAGTGACTGGAGAGAAAAATAGATCTTAGGCTAGGTATTCAGCTCATTAGGGTTTTGAAATGGGGTTTTTTGGATCAAGGTTATAGATCTAGGAACTAGGTCAGGGTTTTGAATGATCAATTGGAGGGATGAAAATGAGGTAAGGTAGGTATGTTTAGTGGCGTATTTGGGTTGTCATTTTGGTATAGGGTTGAAAAATGAAGGATCAAAATGAGCATATGACTATGAATTGATTCATCGGAAGAAATGGAACACAAACATGAAGATCTCATCAAAACAAAGCATAAAACTTATGAATTCTGCTTAAAAACTAATGAGATGATCACATGAACTCCTACATATGGTTGCAAGGGGAAATAAACATTTAAATTGATGATAAAACTAAGAAGAAGCATTGTCAATAAGCATACCACAAGAATCCCAAGATTATAGCTACAATTGTCTTTAATATCACTGTAAAATGGTGTACACTAGCTCCACACTATGATTACCAAGTATCCAACCCCTCTTTTGACTTCATTTAGTCTACTTATAGATGAAAACAATCATTCCCCCTCTGAGGGGTCGAATCCTACCTTCTAGGAATTGATTACAATATTCTATCCAACCATGCAAAAACCGAAGAAGATTAGAAACCAATTCCCTTTTTACACTAACTAACTTAGTTTGACTTTGAAAGCATTGATTACAAGGAAATTAACTCTAACCATCACTAGAATATTTAATTACATCATGTAAAATCATTAGAATACTAATTACATCAATCAAAGCTGACTCTTGACCATGAAAACTCAGAAACATGCTTCTTCCACAGAAGCGCAGCGAAAATTGCAGAAGTGCAGTGTGTGACAACAAGAGCACAACAAACTTTAGGAAGATGTTTTGAGGGCTTTGGTGGATCTCTGAGCTTAGCTAAAGGTTGGTACATGTAGCTTAGGATGTCTCCTATACCTCTTAAGCTTCAAAGCACCAAAAACTCATCTCCAAGACACCTGGTTTTTGACCTTTTTCTGCAAATTCATGAGCTAACAAGAGACACAAAGCGGATTTCTGAAATGTACTAGTCAAGAGACAACTGCACATTCTTGCCATTCTTCATTTGGAGGTCCTGGGAAAAAGCGCAGTGTGGGCATGCTACGTTTCTGAGAGTGACCCTTTTGACTGTGTGCAAAAATACAGCTGCACATTCTTACCATTTTGGCGGTCCTGGGAAAAAGTGCAGCGTGGGCACGCTGCGTTTCTAAGAGTGACCCTTTTGACTGTGTGCAAAAATACTAAAAAAATCAAAATTTTGAAGCCTTTTTATTTTATTTTATTTATTTTTTATTTTTTAAAATTTTTAATTTAATTAATTTATTTATTATTATTTTTAAATTTATTCATTTATTATTATTATGATTATTAGAGCTAGTTTTATGCCACTAAGGATGCATCAGCTAGAAGGTCTAAATTGTCCCTCTTCTTGAGCTTCTTGAGGGCCTTCTTCAGTTTTTCCTTCATAATCTTTACCTTAGCCCTAGAAATCAAATTCCTGCCATGGTAATGTTTGGCCATGTTTCTTTGCATAGTGACATCTCTATTGGCCTTCTTTAATAACTTATCTAAGTGCTCATTAACCTTTTTAATCCAATATTCTCTATTCTCATCAATACTTGGAGCTATAGGGTTAGTAGAGTCCTTGTGTGTTTGTGAAGTAGATGGCTCCTTGTCTTGCTCTTTCTTCTTTCCCAATGCTCTTAGAGGATGAAATGAAGTTGTTGAATGCTTGGATGGTCTTTTAATAGCTTGAAACTCAATTGTTTGCTTTGGTGATGGTGTGACATTATCATGTACTTTGAAAAGTGGCTTGATGAGGTAGTGTATTGCAACTTTATTACTTTTTTTGGAAAGGTTACATCTCCACGTGGGGTAAATGTACCTTTGATACATTTTTGACAAACTTATCCCTAATTACTAACTCCCATGATGGTGGCAATGGTGATGAAATTTTATGACCTTGAAAATGGAGGGAGCAGTGATAACACCTAGGACATGACTCAAAAGTCATTTGACAATAAAAAGACATGTCAAATTTTATTTGAAAATATAACAATTTGACCTAAGATTCTATTAATCACATTGAAAGAGTACATTTGATCACTAGTGACTCATAGACACTAACAGAGACTATGAAGAATACTCTAGAAGGGTGAAATTTTTTACTCTAGTTGAGAGTTGGAGTCAAACTTAACCTATAGTTGGCTATTAGGCTATGTTATAATCAGGCCACTAGGAGGAAAATGGATTCCATCCTATTTGAGTGCATTTTCATTAGAGAAATTTTGAGGTCTAAAATAGGTCTCAAAACAAAAATGTACAACCAAAATAAACTTTATAAGAGCCAATAGGATTCAAGATGATGATGTCAATCACGGGGGATGATTCAACATTTTTGGAGTAAAAACAAAACAAAACTACTTTTTTAACTCTTATTTTCAACTTATCTCCCTAGGATTTTACTAACATTTTGAGCGAGAGCACTAGTTGGATGCATAATTTAATTCTTCATCCAAGGAGCACCCATATTGCATACATGTATTTATCAATCACGTGTTTTCATGTATTACTCATTTTTTTTGTAACAGGGTCCATCGAAAGTATGCAACATGGGTACTCCTTGAATGAAGAATTAAATCTTGCACTCAATGAGTGCTCCGGCTCGAAATTTGAGTAAAATAGTAGGGAGATATGTTGAAAATGTGAGTTTAAAAAGTAGTTTGTTTTTTGTTTTTTTCTCTAAAGTTTGATGATGTAATCTAATATTTTTTTTTTTTATTTCCACTATTACTTTGTAATACTCCTAAGGAAGCCCATTTTTTACCTCAAAATTTCTCTAATGGTTTTATAGTAGATCAAAGTCTACGAGAGTGGATAGAAAGAGGGTAGAACTAAGGGGGTTTGTATTCTATAGTAGCCCACAGGCTACAAATTTCAAGGAACTCCATAGAGTGTCTTCTCCTTTGTAATGGCATTATTTCCATTCTAGACAAAAGAGCAGAGCAACCTCACCTCCCAACTAGGTTTTATTTTGAAAGGGTTTCCCATAACATATATTTAGGATTGCATAAAACCATGATTTGGTGTTGAATCCCATGTTGGCGAAGATAATCTTAACATTCATTATATGCATATTATTTTCCATTATCAATGTGAAGAGACCCAATAATTAGAGGAATTTTGAGGTATAAAATGGGCCTTCTAAGAAAAATGTACAACCAAAATAAACTTTATAAGAACCAATAGGATTCAAGATGATGATATTAACCATGGGGGAGGATTCACCATTTTTGGAGTAAAAAATTAATAAAATTAATTTTTCAACTCGTATTTTCAACTTATCTCCCTAATGTTTTACTCAAATTTCAAGTCGGAGTACTCGTTTGAGGCAAAATTTAATTCTTCATCCAATGAGTGCACATGTTGCATACTTTCGATGGACCCTACTACATTAAAAATGAGAAATACATGAAAAAACGTGATTGCAATCACGTTTTAATGTATTTTTCAATTTTCATGTAGCACGGTTTAGTGAAAGTATGCAACAAGGGTGCTCCTTGGATGAGGAATCAAATTTTTCATCCAACGAGTGTTCTTGCTTGAAATTTGAGTAAACCCATAGGGAGATAAGTTGAAAAATTAGTTTTTCATTTTTCCCTCTAAAATTTGATGAGTAATCTAATCTTATTTTATTATTTCCATTTATTTTACAATTTCCTTAGGAGGCCCATTTTAGACCTCAAAATCTATCTAATGTGTGATTATGCTTCATTTTGAATTCATATATGAAAATTTTTGAATATTCCAGATGCATGAGATTTATCTTTTAACAAGTACAACACATCCTAGTGTAATCATTAATAAAAGACATGATATATTTATTGCCATTTGTAGAAGGAACATGCATGAGGCCACACATATCATAGTGTATTAGTCCAAGTTTTCTAGATTCTCTAGAATTAAAATCATGGAATGGTTGTTTGCTATGTTTTGCAAGGATACAAGCATGACATTTTTTCACCTTCCTAGAAATAATAGGCCAACTAGAAACACCATTTTTTTCAACAAAGAAAGACCACCATAATTAATGTGTCAAAATCTAACATGCCACAAAAGACTACAGGATGTTGTATCTTCATTGTGATGAAGGTATGCTGAATTTTGTACATGTAATGTCCTCCTCAACTTTAGTAATATTTCATCTTCCAATCCTGTCATCATGGACCTGATGTCAAAAGCCATCCTTTTTTCAGCTTTTCCATCAAATATGTGAATAGAATGACCTTGTTATTAAACGTGCACAAGAATTAACAAGTTTCTCATAACTTAGAAAGAGAGAGAATATCATGTACAGGAAAATCCAAGAATCCAAGAAACCCTATTCTAACTATGCCAATTCCTGAGGTTTAAGACTAAATTTTTCCTACAAAATACACTATGTTATATGTATTTTCATTTCATCTTTCAAGGAATTCTCTCTAAAAGGTCATGCGGCATGTTGCACTTCTGTTAAGTAGCCAAACATCTCTCCAATAAACACATGCAACATTAAATAAATCACCATCCACTCCAATATTACAATTGGAAACGATGTAATGAGCAGATTTAGGTGCATTACCTTTCACCAAATTTGATGTGTTGCCTTTATCTTATTTATGTTATTTTTTTTCTTTGATCCTCTCCCATGGGACTTTGTATGTATTTGATTCATGTCCATTTATACCACAATGTATAGAGTGAAGATCTAATATGTTACTTTGGTTGTGTCTACCCCAGTGAATTTAAAGTTCGTTATTCCATGTCCTATTTTACTGCTTTTTCTTATGGAAGATTGACTTTTCACTTTCTGAGCAAGGCACACAGTCTCTTCAATGGGTTGTACTGTGTTCTTTCCCAAAGATTTCTTGTCTTTTTAGTTTTTTCCTTAGATATTCAAATGTGATGGATTTCATCTAACCACTAGCTTGCATGTAATCAAGTTAGTGAGAGTATATAGGGTAGAGAGTCTTAATGAAGGTTGTGAGAGGAAGAAATATCTTTACTCCAATGGTATATAAGTCATGTATAATGACTTTGATCTCTTATGCTAAAGCCATGGGATCTTCATACTTCAACTTGAGGTTGAAGAGTTTTGCCAGCAGTTGTATGGGTTCAAGTTCTTAGTGAGAATCATACAAATATTTCAGCTTCTTCAAAACACCATAAGCATCATTGATTGAAACAATGGGATAGCTCACCGCTTCATTTGCAGTGGCGGTAATGAGGGCATGTGATTCTTTTTCTATGTTCTTCCAAATGCCAAGTTCTTTGGCGAATATAGGCTTGACAAATCCTCTTGTCCTCTATTGCACTTCTGATCCAGACTCATCTTCAGCGTCTTCAATGGTCTCTCCTTCACCAATACCATCCCATAGATCAATGTACTCTTGAAATTCCTAGGCCATTCAAGGTAATTTTCTTTGCTCGCCAAACCTGGCCAACGATGGAGATGTAGTTAAGGGGATCAATTTTGAACAAATATTTGAGTTGATCAAGAGGTGAAATTGATTTAATTAAGAGGTCATGACTTAGCTTCAATGTTAACCTCATGAGAAGCTTATTTTTGTTGAGCCAGAGGATGTCGTCGCAGGCTATGGATAATGTGAGTGAATCCTAGACTAGGAAGTGTAAGTGCATCGCTAAATCACTCAGAATATCACTTCCAATCCAACGAACAGTCAAATATGAGTATGGTAACATGTTCAGTGAAAATTTCATACTCACTATATGAAGGCTGCCGAAAAAACTCTCGAATGAGAACCATAACTCGCAGTGTAATTGTTCTCAGAATCAGCCATTGTTGGGTAGTATTGAAAGAAAAATGCATTCATTAAGGATGATAGGAGATCCACTGGCCTATTGTATGGATTTTGCAAAACGCACATGGGAGGAAATTCAAAAATACAAAAAAATTATTTAGTTGAGGAAAACACCTGAAAATTAGACTATTACAAGGGATGGACAATCCTAATGATTCACTTACAAGGATTCCTCATGTTTTAACTTTGATAATTTTATGTTTCTTAGGCTTCAGAGAGCATAGGTTTCAAGGGTTAGGGTTTTGATCACGGCCACAGGAATGCATGTAGGAGAAAGGCAAGTAGAGACTAGGTGTTAGGGTTCAAAATTAAGTGAGAACATAGCCCACAGGAATCTTAGTAGTCAACAAGGATGATAACCTATCGCTAGGAGACAGAAGAGTGGCAAGACAGTAGGGTTCTAATATGATCGGAAATCTTAGAGTTAAAAAAAGTCTCGCTTTTAATACCATGTCTGGTAGAGGCAAAGCTATAGCATTTTGATCTGGTAGAGGCAGAGTTGTAGGGCTTTGATATGAGCAGGAGTCTTCTCAATAAGTCCACATGTATAAAATAATTAATTTGAAATTTAACTTCATACTCCAATGTCAAAGTCGAGTGACTCTTTCTGTTGACTTATCACTCTTCATTTTCCATCATTTACAATTGGAATTATGTATCCACGAATTCTTTCTCAATTCCACACTAAATAATCAACATCCATAATACCATACATTCTCCAGCTCCGCATTTCACTCTACAATCGAGTGAATTGAAGGTTTTTAATGATAAATTTGATGGCATATAGTGTCATAGATATGGGCACATTTCTAGCTATTAAACGTGAAGTCAAATGTAGAATTCGATGCATACTGCTCCCACGTCAATGCTAACACTCCGTCGTCTTTAGTCATCATTGACCATCGCCCATGCTGAAAGATACAACCTACTACGCCATTCATTAGCTCCACTGTGTAGTCATATATTCCACATGACAAAATTGGAGAATTCTAGAGCTTCCCTCATTTATAAATTTGTAATCTCTCCTCTATCTAAGCAAGCAAGCCAAGGCAAGGCCCTCTACTAATAAAAAGTTTGTGTTATCTGTGTTTTCAGGTTTCCATTCTTGTTTTTGGTCTGTTGTGTGTCTCTAAATTTATGAATTCTGGTGTTGTGTGTGCTCCTCTGCACTCCTTTGATCCCATCAACTGGTATCAGAGCAGGAATTCGCAGTCCTGATCTCAGGCCCCAGAAGCGCAACTGCCAAAGAAGTATTGGTTCTCTATGTTAAAGAAGTCCCTAGCTCGGAAAATGGCTACCATGGCTCAGTGAATGGCTACGAAACAGGCACACTGGATACTTTTGTCTATTGCATGGCGCTTTACGACAATCAAACTGGCACCTCAGAAGAATTTGCAGAGAATCCAACCACTGAAGAATCGTCCTCTGGACCTTCAAAAGTTGTTCTAGGAGGAAATAGGCCAAGTAAATCCTCAATATTTAGGAGCAGGCTAGGATCGACCCATTTTGTCCAGCCCTGAGTAAAAATTGGAAACCATTCGTAAGCCATTTTATTTGGAATGATTTTATCTTAATCGTTTGATCTCTATATGTAAAATTGAATATTTTTAACAATTTGCAAGTTAAATTTATATGTGTTTTGTGTAGAGGATCAGTTTACTAAAACACAAACAAGTAAAATTTAACCACAATTTACATCCAAACAGAGACAAAATAAGCATATCTAAAAGACATAACAGAAATCATGATAAAGGAGTTCACCCCTCTCCTGGGCTACATCTCCTAGTCCAACTTCCAATGAAGGGCCTCTTCCATTAAAAATGATCAAAAGTGTGGTTACATGCTTTAAAAACCTCAAACAACAGAACATATGTCTCCAATGGATCCAACACTATCAAAACGCCCCATTTTGGTTCTCTATGCACCTCATTTGGCAAAAAATTGAGAAATTTATGACTCTTTCAAGTTTTTCCCAAATTTTACAACTAATCATCCTCCAATTCAACCTAAACTTGGCTTGAGCGCCCCAAACGCGGAATCTGCGCGCAAAACTGTCCTACATTTTCGCTTGCTGTGAAAATTTGTAGAACAATTAACTCTACCATTAAGCCCCAAGTTCTGAATTTTGTGGTCATGTGGCAGCCATAAGACCACATAGGGGGCCGATATTCTAGGGTTGTTTTCTAACACCCAGTTGGGTGGACGCTCTTGATTTTATAGGTCACCTGTGACCATGGGCTAGCCCCCGCTAGTTCTCCACCCCTGTGGTTACATGGGAGGGTCATACGACCCAGGGTTGGCCCCCCTCCGTTCTATGCGCACCTAGTCCTATGAAGGGTCAAACGACCCCAGGGCTAACTCTCAGGGCTGACCAACTTCCATATCTTTGCCAGCAGTTGCATGGTCACCTTGTGACCTAGGGCTGGCCCCTTTATCCTCTGCCTCTGGTTTTGTTTTGTGTTAGTAACTTGGGATTCGACTGTTGGTGTATGGGGCTGCACCCGTGGGCCAGGCTAAGACCTAGCTCTTGGCCCCCTGCCCGTAGTCTCGTGGCGCTGGGGTGGCTAGGGGCTAGGGCTTAGTTTGACCCCTCTCCCAATGGCGTGTATATCAAAAGTTAAATAGGACCCCTTCGCAATATTAATTAACAAATAAATGTATGGCGCAACAGTGTGGGCTTCTTGTTGTTTAGTGGAGGTCACAATTTCGCATCCCATGGAGGCAGTTCGACCTCATACCAAATTTTTTCCAAGTATGAGGAGGCCACGTGGAAGCCACCGATTGGTGCAAGTGGCTCTCCCTCATTGGTCCACCATTCAACCAATGAAATCACTTCAATATGAGCCAATAAAAAAGAGACAAGTGTCATCCAATGACTAGCCCATAAAAACACGGTCAAATACCCAATCAGATGCCTAGTTAGCATACGTACTACTGACTGGGTGTACCTACAACCCAAATTCTAAAAAATTTAAGTGTTTGCCAATTCGATTAGAACGTGAGATCGGGAGCATATGATATCAGTTTTGAGTGAAACGAACTGCATTGGATTCATATCGTCGAGATCTATTCGGTCATTTAGGTTTTGAAATCTGCCACACACTTTGAATTTTGAGCACTATTTTGACCCCCTAGATCACTCCTCCCCATTGGAAACTTTTGGACCTCCAAAATCTCTTTGTCAGTCAACAAATAGATGAGGGTACAAATCCCTCACCCTTCCAGTCTTAATCCACTTAACTTTTCTTGACTTTGCCGCTTTGATCTTTTCATGAAAGTATATCACATTCCCTGATTTTGGAGTCCTGGACTTTTTGTGAATGATGACCTCTTTCTCCAATTTTTCAAGATAAGAAGAATAGAAAAATTCCTTTGAAGGAATATGCACATTCCCTCCTCAGTCTTCAACCAATGAAAACTTAAACAATTTGAAGTTCTTTTCACCTTGAACATTGTCGTCATGATGATGGTTAACATGTCTAGCCTTGCACTTGGCTCGACTCTTTATCAAATGTGATCTCCATCACCATGCACCACCCTTCTTCAAAGCAAAAAAAATATGAAACCCACAAGAAGATGTTTTAGGACCAATGTCCTCTTTGTGAAATAGCCTTTCTATTTTCTTTTTGACCTCTGCATGCTTTAACACTAGCATCTTGTTCACACCAATTTTCAACAATGATGCATGATGCTTCAAATTCACTTCATTTGTTTACCTATTTTAGGAAGCAACTTGTTAGACTCCTAAAACATCTTCTCACATGTATTAGAAACCTCAATGAAATCAGATTTCAAACTTGATTCATATCCTTGAAAGGGTTTAGATTCCTCAACATCTTCATGTTTAATCATTAACAATCCAATGTTATGAATAACATTAAAAATTATGTTCATTTGTCCATAAGAGATAAACTCAATTTCTTGATATGTGCTCTCACAATGTACTCAATTCCATTCTTGAATAAACGATATTTTTTCTCATGGCGATGAAAAATATATCTCCTATAATATAGATATGGGCTTCCCAAAACAATACAACATTTATCAATTGGAATTACATCAAGCTCTACCTCATATAAAAAGTTTGCAATGATTGCCAATTTCAATTTTCATCTTTTTGTCACATGCAATTTTTCATTGTCACATATCCAACCTAGAGGATACGGTTTAGGATGAGGAATGGTTTCTAAATTCAACTTCTCTTTCTAAGATAAGATTTGCTTGTGAACCACTATCAAACAATGTATCTATCTTGGTATGTTTTGAAATGAGTCTAATGTGGAAAAGATCTATTATTTTTGTTTCATCTTGAGTTCATTGACAAAATGTGAATAAATAGTAATTGCAATGTCCTTACCTTTCAAACCCATGGTTGTGATCTTTGTTTCATCCTTGGAATCAGAACCTAAATCATGTTGTGTAGTTGCAGTTGTCTTCTCTTTCTCCTTGTTTTCAAAATTTTTGGGTCTCATCCATGGAAAATTTTAGGGGCTAATATTCGCAGGTGGGCTAGTTTTCCGTGATTTTTCCAAAGAAAAGATTCGCCAACTTCCATTTTTTCTAAAAATGATTCACCCAAATTTTACAATATAAAATTATTTTACCTTAAAAATTGCCAACATTATATAGAGGCTATATATAAAATCATTATAAATTTGAATAATTTTACAAATATGTCAGTAAAAGTTTTATAGTTTTCATATTAGGGACTAGTGAGATTCGTCAATGTTTTTAAACTTCAAGATAATTGTCCATCCTTAAAATTTTCCTCCGAAAAGTCATCTCTAGATGAAGTTTCCAACAATAATCTTCATCATGGCCATCTTTGGAACAATGTTTACATGTACATTTTGCTTTCTCCATTTTTATGGAAAATTTCTCTTTTCCTTTTCCTTTGAACTTACCCTTTCCTTTTTCTCCAAACTCAAAGGAACTCTCACTAGTTTCTTCGTAAAAAAATTTCTTTCTTGTCTCTAAATGAGTTTCCTATACACAAACTTCATCTAGTTTTGTAGGGTTAAAAATGAGAATGGTATGTCTCAAGTAACTATGCAGTCCTCCAATGTATTCGATTAAAGTATCTTGAGAAGACAAATATATACTCAAAATCAAAGCCCTTTTCCTAAATTCTTGAGTATAAGATTGCACATTTTACCGTTTAGCTTACCTAAAGTTTTTCCAATCCATAATAGCTTTTTGCATGTATACTAATGGATAAAATTTCCCTCTTATTGCAACAACATAATCATTCCAAGAGGATAAAAACTTACCATGCTTCTTCATGTCCTCTTGAATTTTGGCTTCCCACAAAATTAGTGTTGCACCTTCCAATCTAAGAGAAGCAAGTTGAATCTTAGTTTCATCATCTTTGATTCTTTGTATCTTACTATACACTTCAATCTGATGAATTCAATTATCGAATCTCTTTGCATTTTCCTCTCCATTGTACATAGGCAATTCAAAATTAATATCAAGTTTAAGCAAAGGATTTTTACCATGACCCCTTGGGGAATTTGGAAGTGATTGTTAAAGGGTAGAATAAGTTGAAGATGAGGATGGAGGTGAGGGTGGTGGTTTGTCACCATTCCCTCCATTCCCTTTTGGAGGCTTGTCTCATTTTCCTCCATCTCCTTTTGGAGGCTTGTCTCATTTTCCTCCATCTCCTTTTGGAGGCTTTGACCTCTCCATACAGTCTGGAATTCCTCTCATCATACAATACCTTAACCATCTTAGACATCTCAAAGAATGCTTTTATGAAATTTTTCTCATCTTCAAATATCCCTTCAAGACCCTCTTCATATGCCATGACTATTGAAGCTTGAGGTGTGTTTGTTCTCCTTGAAACACTTTGAGATCTTGGCTCCACAAGTTCTCCTTCTCCTCTTTTGAGCTTCAACCTTGTAAGCATCAGAAAAACACCTGCAAACAAATGAAATCTTCATAATAACTTGTTGCTCTGATACAAAAATGATATGTATGTGTAAAATTGAATATTTTTAAAAATTTGCAAGTTAAATTTATATGTTTTTTGGGTAGATGATCAATTTACTAAACACATAAACAAGTAAATTTTAACCACAATTTATAGCCAAACAGAGACAAAATAAGCATATCTGAAACACATAACACAATGCATGATAAAGGAGTTCACCCCTCTCCTCGGCTACATCTTGTTGATTTTTTTAGCTTGGGAGGTACTCCAAGCCTTAGTTTTCAAGGGTTGGAGGTCAAAACACCACAAATGAGCTTGTGGGCTTGAGATCCAAGCTTGGGGGGTTTTCACCCATCATGATTGGGTCCAAAACCATGATGGAGGTATGAAATATGATGGATGAGGATTATAGTACTCGGTGAGACGATTCCAACGCAGAGAGAATCATCTGATTTCGATTTTTCGTTAGAGAGAAATGAATTTTTGAAGTTGACAAGGTAATTATTAGTTACCAAGTCATGTAGGCTTGGTGTAAAACAACTCCAATAGTTATGTCTCTTCAATATTCGTTGGATCCCCTTATATGTCTATAAATTAAGGGTGATTTGAAGTCATTAAGGTATCCAAGAAGTGGCAATACATCTCAAAGAAGAGCTCTGAATTTTCAGTGGAGAAAACGAGGCCTAGCCATAGTTAGAAGGAGACTTGGAACAATGTGAGGAATTTGCCCTAGACAACATGGGAGTTGTTGTAGGTGACAATGGATTGTTTGTGGGCTAAGACAGGTTTGTTTGGGATGGTTTTAAGTGCGAAGATTACTGGCTAGAAGGATGAGAAACTTAGGTACAAAACTAAGTTGTTAAGGGTTGTTTGGGCAGAATTTGAGGGAGGTCGTAAGCCAACAATAGATGTTATGCTAGGTCATAGGCCATAGCCAGTAGTTGGGTTGTTTCCAAGGGAAACATTGAAGTGTCAAACCAAGATTGGGGCAATGTGGCAGTAGAGGGATCTCTCCAAGGAAAATTGTTTTTTTTAAAGGGCTAAATTGTTGGTTGCATGGAGGATTGAGAGTTGCAGTTTGTGCCCTAACCAGTGACACAGTGACAACAATGTAGCTTTTGAGGAGGTGTATTGGGTCAAGTCTTTGACCATAATTTGGATTAGTTAAAGGCAGTCCGTGGAAGTCAAGGAGGAGGGGAAGATCTGGTGATTATATGCCCTACACTAGTGACAGATTCCATAGTGATTGAGTAGCAGACTTGCAGCAAAATATTGTTGTGCATTGGGTCAAAGTGTTGACCATTGCTTCGGTTAGTTTGTGGGCTGCTTGTAGGAGGCCTTAGGAGTTGTTTGTAGGAGACCACATGGACTATTCAGAGGCCCTACCAAGCAGCCAAAATGATAGTAGACACATTAGATTGGGAGGCAAGAGGACAACAACAAGATATGTTGCATATGGACCCATGTATGATGGATTGATGGTGTCCTAGGTGAGGTGATAGAAATGGAGCAGATTAGTAATGTCGTGCTAATTCCCCATTAGAATAAAACCCAATATGCTTATCATTTGCTTATAAAGTTCTAAAGGATTCACCATGTTTGCTTAATTCACTGATTCCCATGATATTTTCTTATGTAAATGTTATAAACAATTTAACATAAAACATATGCTAAACAACAACAAACTAATAGCAAAGAACATCAAAATACAACACACAACATAGAGATTTAATGAGGAGTTCAGCCCTCCAGGGCTACGTCTCCTTGGTCCAGCTTCCAATGCTTGGGCCTCTCTATTATGATCAAAATTACAAAAAAAAGTGTGTTTACAATTCTCGAATGCTTCTGAAACCTCTCTCAATGAGTTCAGAATGCCCATAAATGGCTATCTAACCTCTTTTTGCATCCATTTTGGATAAGAACAAAAAAAGTTATGACCTCTCCTAGTTTTTCCACTATTTGTTCCACAAATTGCTCCAAAACTGACATAATCCCACAAATTCACTCCAAAATACGCTAACTGAATGAGAATTTGGCCGCACTGCAAGCCATAACCTGTCAGCCATATTGCAAATCGCAATCGGTAAAGTTTGGCGGGTTGAAGATATTGTTAACACGACGGAATGCTGTGATTACGAGATCAACGAACCTGAAGGTATTTTAAACTGTGATTCACAAACACCTTGATTCCGGGGTCTTATCTCATTTCGCGATTTGGTGGAGAACCGTTGGCAGTTATAAAGCAGGACTTGTTCTTCCCGCGAGTTGCGATTATGATCTGTGATTTATCGCATTACAACCTAGTACCTGTAGAGCCTCTATTCTACACCTACTTATCTACCATTTTCCTCAATCTTTCCTTATCTTTCCTTATATTTTGCCTCATTTTCACCATAAAACCACCCAGACCATTACATTAGGTGTTATTAAGCATGATTAAGTAAGTTTTGCTAATGGATGACTATTTGTTTAGATTTTGACTTACTTGCAGGCATCCTGCAGCTATCTGGTGATCCTACAGCTATCTGATGATCCTGCAGCTATCTGAACATCCTGCAGCCTTTTTGTTAAACGCAATGTTCCACGTGTCAGTTTGCCAGATGAGCCACATGGGCACTTAGGTGTCAACGTGCTCGAGGTTCCTGTCCCATTTTTCCAGCCATCCACGTCATCTTTATCCACGGTCAAAGCTGGGCAAGTCACAGTCAACTCAAGGCTGTTTAACGGTGATTGTGAGCTGCTTGGTCACGTCATCTTAAACGGTGATTTGTCCACGATCTACAGATGGCAGGGGACATGATCCAACATGGGATTCATTACCCATGACGACATAACCACTAAACTCATCCACACAGCCGTATGAAGTGTCAAGGGACCATAAATACGCGTAACAGTTTGTTGCTTTTCAGTTAATCAGTTGCACGAATAGGCTATCTTAGAAATCTCTATAAATAGCTGCGTCTGTGTACGCTCATTAGACTTTTATCAGTTGTAATTTTATGAACCTGTGTTACATTTAAGAGCATTGTGAACTCTGTGTTTTAGTGCTATCCTAGCACTCTGTTTTGTACATTTTCTGCAAATGAAGGAATAGACATAGCACTGTTTTGAAGTTTCCAGATCTTTGAGTTTTCTTGTGGCTGAATGGACAGAGGGCCCCTGCTCATTTCTGCCACTGTAAAGTATTTTATGTGCAGTATCTCTTTATTTGCTTATTCATTTCCTTAAGCATGTATAGTTTCTTTTACTTGTTTTCCTTTCTTTCAAGCTGATCAGTGTTATTTATTTGCAGGTTTCTTTTAGCCCGGGATTTATTTTCATGTGTGTATTTGCTTTAATGTCTAATGGTAGTTGCAGTTGGCTTATTCATTATGCTGCCCTCTTTACTCTGTTTTTCTAGACTAGTTTTAGTGTAGTTTTACAAGTTGGATGCTAACTAATTTATGCTCTCTTTTATCATGAATGGCTTATCTTTCAAGAGAACAGAACATTGATTAATTGCAGCTTGTATTTGAGTAGACTTGGCTTGTGATACTA
>APFE031533613.1:29338-125494 GCA_000404065.3 Pinus taeda | reverse complement strand
TCTTCCTCTTCCTCTTCGTCCACCTCTTCCTCTTGTAGAATCTTGAGCAGGATGTTTTTCTTTATGAGCAAGGCACACAGTCTCTTCAGAAGACTCAAGGGTTGTGTTCTTTCCAAAAGCTTTTTCTCTTTCAACAAACTTTTTCACAAGAGAGTCAAAGGTCACATCTTTGAGATTTCCATTTGCTTGCAAAGACTCAAGGTAATTAGAGTAAGTGGGATAAAGTGCCTTGAGAAAAGAAATAAGAGGGATATCCAGCTCAACCTTAGTGGACCTGATATCATGCATTATAGACTTATTTCAGATGCAAGAGCAAGAGGATCATTATTTTGCAGTTCAAGAGTGAAGAGTTTAATCATGAGTTGGACGACTTCAAGTGCAGAATGTGAGTCATAGAGTTCTTTCAGCTTTTGTAAAGCTTCAAAGGCAGTTGAATATGATGAAATATGGTGACTCACCTCTTTATTTATAGATGTTGCGATTAATGCATAAGCTTTTTTGTTCTTGTTTTCCCAAATGGTGAGCTCTTTGTCTGAGGTAGGCTTTTCTGGGTCACTGTCTCCTTCTCCGACACACACTCCTTTCCACAACTCATTGAAGATGAGGGTGTGTTGTATCATCCGGTACCAATCAGGATAGTTCTCCTTGCCAGTGAGAACTATTCCTACCATAGAGATGATTGAATGCATTCTGTAAAAAAAAATACTTCTGCTGATAAAAAAAAACTTCTGCCAATATATATTAATAATGTACTAAAAACATTCTGTGGGAAACAATTTTGGAGCAGCAATTTCAAATCTCACTGAAAGGAAAAAAACACCATAAATCCCTTTGATTCTCTAGACCTTGAAGCCAGTAATAAAAGATATGGCAGCATTAAAGTGTTGGACAACATTTTAAAAAAATATGGGCATCATTTGTGCATGATGTTCATGACCCCTTTTTCGTTGGGTGCAACTTATACAGGCTCAGCCCAATATATTACAAACTCAAATGATCATAGCCATAAAACTCTCCATTAAAGTGGACATATTTTCACAAGTGTTGCAGGATCAATTTAAAATTATGATTTAAATACCATATACCAATCAAATGCAGAGACCCTTCAAACACAGATACCCTTCCATCAAATGTCGATACCACTCAACGCATTCAATTGTTACCAATCGTTAAAACTTTGATACCATATGCATTCAACAATAACCAAATGCATTACAATAACCAAATGCAATGTACCCTTCAGCGTGGTGAGAGCATTTGAAATGCAGTTCAACGCAACAGTGCACAGTTCAAAATGCAATTCAACGCTTGGACAACGTTCTGAACCAAACCCCCCAGCGTTCATGTCAACAGCATATATATATGAAATGGACATGAAAAAACGCGTATATATGACAGTGTTTATGTAAAAAACAATGTTTAAACAACGTATTTATAACAGCCTTCCACGGCCACAGGTATGGTGCTCTGCTGTTTGAATGAGAAACAAGTTGAGTACGACTTCGTCCTGGTCGATCTCCCTATTGGTCCTCACAAGAAAACCGCGTATTCACTGGAATCCAAACGGAAACAAGGTTTGGGGTTCAACATATGTTTTGATATCACTATATGAGACTCGATATGACTATCTGAGCAGATGCAGTACCATGAAGGACAACGCTAAACACATTATGAAACGTTTATGTCAGGACAGCCAGAGAGCAATCAACGTATTCAGAAGAACAGGCAGAGGAACGTTTCATTGTTCAGGTGAGTATATTTATGTCAGGCGCAGGCTTGGGTTGAAACTCACAGTGAATCC
Source organism: Pinus taeda (assembly GCA_000404065.3). Taxonomy (NCBI): domain Eukaryota; kingdom Viridiplantae; phylum Streptophyta; class Pinopsida; order Pinales; family Pinaceae; genus Pinus; species Pinus taeda. The sequence continues at coordinate 123,693 of APFE031533613.1, read as the reverse complement.
ATGCGTATAACACATAGCAAAATGGAACTCACACACAACGAATATATTAAACAATGACTGAGATTTTGCAGGGATATGACAGACATGTCAGCCTGCAAAACATAAGTAGAATATGAGCAGAATATGCAGGAAGGAGTTACAAAGAACAAGAACTAAAAAGGAGCTGGCTCTGATACCATGTCAGGCCAGGAGTGACTCCAGTTTGGCAGAAAACTGATTCATCTATTATTCCATAGGTAACCCATTCTTATATACAATAGGGAGTGATTTCTCAGTTCATCTCCCGATGACTGTTCACCTTCCCAATTTATTTTATTTACATAAAATTCCCAATCATGAAGATTAGGTGTCAACAAATTGCTCCAAAATCGACATAATCCCACAAATTCACTCCAAAATATGCTAACTAAGCGAGAATTTGGTTGGGTCTCGGGCCATAACCTATCGGCAATATCGCAAATTACAATCAACAAAGTCAGGCGGCTAAAGGTCTTGTTAACATGACAAAATGTTGCGATTGTGATATCGGTGGACCCGACGCTATTTTAAACTTCGATTTACAAACACCCTATGTCTGGGGTTTTATTGTATTTCGCAATTTTGAAAAAGAATCGGTGATAGTTATAAAGTGGTACTTGTTCTTCCTACGAGTTGTGATTGCGATCTGCAATTTATCGCATCGCAACACGGTACTTGTCAGGGTTGATTGTAACACCTTTTTTCGCCTTGTGACTTCCGATTTGCGACATGTGGGGGACAATGGTGGGCTACCACTTGGCGCCTCCTCATTCGCTGAAGGACTTGCCACATCATTCAATCCTTCCATGTGGGCAAGTGAAAGTTGAACTTTGACTTGCTCTACCTTCTGTATACTAGCTCAGATTTGGGTGTCGTTCACACCTTTGAATTCAGAATGACGAGGTCTTCCATTTGAAGCTGAGTTTGACAAGATTCTAACACTTTGTTTTTTAAGCATAAACTTGAGCACTTGATCATGAGGACACACTAATGTGCCTAGATTTGTTAAATAGATCCTATCACAAAAGGAAAGGGAAGATTGGTGAAGTCCATGGGAAGTCGTGTGTAAGGGTCTCCTAAGTGTGGGGATGCCCTAACTAAGAGAAGATGCTACAACATGGAATTAGCCTCTCGTGGACTATTGGAGGGTGGCGTGAGAGAAGACCAAGTGGCAAGTGTGGACGAGATTGGGAACTTATGGTTCATTTGAGGACAACGTGATAGTCCAAGTTGGATCCTAGTGAGTAACACCTTGATGGACAAAGGTAGTTGCAAGAGAGGTGGTTTTTGAGCTCAAAGGTTGACGAACTAGAGGAGCAGTTATGGAGCCTAAGACTTGTGTGTGGAGAAGGAATTCTACAAAAGATGATGGGAAGTCCTCCTAGCCCATGTTCATTGTGGGAGATGTACATCTTGTAGTGATAGGTGGAAGCCCTCTGTGCCCTATGTTGGTCTTCATTATAGTAGCACAAGAAGACCATAGTGGGCTGAAGTCCCTAAGTAGCTGAGGAGAAGCAGTGGGCAGATTGAGATTTGTACACAAGTGGAGTTGTGAAGAACTCGACATGAGTCTTGATGTGTTTATGCATTTATGGAAGAATGATCAACTAGTGAGCAGATTGGATAGTCGAGATTCAGTGGTCAGATGGACTTGGAGCATTGATAGAGGCAGGAGTTATAGATCAGGAGCCGAGGGACCGAGCATGTATAGGGTACGACAAAGGGGAGTTGTGAAGTAGACTACATCAGCCAGATGGTCAGCCTATCTTGTTGAGGGCAGATTGGTTGTTGATGGACTGAAACCACGCCCTAATTTTTTATCTTTTACTAAGGGCCATTATCCCTGGTATGGGAGCCCTAGACTGTTGTATTATAGGTTGTTAATACAATGAAGTTGGGTTGAAAAATTAAAGTTTTTCTATGTTTTGTGCTTGTGTAATTTACTTCTTTATATTTCCACTATGTAAAGTAGTTTATGGTGGAGATTCTTGGTTTGGTAGCATTAGTGATTTTAAAACTCTAACCTAGACTCAAGGTCGTGGAAATTCAACATGGTATCAGAGCATAACTGAGCTACTTTGAGGGACAATGAATCAGAGTGTTCACAACAAAGAAAATTAGAGGGAGTTGTGGGTGTCTGGACCATGGAGCAGAGGGTTCAACTGGAGACATGTAGATGTGGTCTCAATAGACTACATGATGAGATGGGCTGGGAGTTTTGGTGGATCGGTGGTGAACCTGGTGCACTTTAGTATGTTGTGTGGTATTTTGTAGATCATGGACTTCATATGTCTTGTCATGGATGGTTAGGATAGCTCGATGGTTTCTTTGGCATGGACGAGATCAAGTTGATCGAGATGCCTTCATGTGATGGAATACAGGTTGGCAGGATAGAGTCTTCATCGGATAGTGATGTTGCATATACGAGATTGGAGGGATTTGCATGAGTGGTATTTGATCTAGGAGGATGAGTGCTTGCAAGACTGAGCCAATGGATATTGCGTAGGCTTAAAGGGGTTCTAGCCTCAAAGGAAGCAACCTTATGGAGGTTCGGGATATTTAGGTTCTGATGTGATGAGGCAGAGGCACTACCAAGATTGTTGGATTCATCTATAGGGTATGCTACAGTGATGGATGCCAGATGGACTAGTGTCTTCAGATGATGATGGTTACTTTCTAGTCTTGGAAGTACCTTCGTTGCTAAGATGGAGTGTTGATTTGTTTATCTTTGGAGGTACTCCATGCCCTAGTGTTCAAGGGTTGGAGGTAAAAGCGCCACAAATGAGCTTGTAGGCTTGATATCCAAGCTTGGGGGTTTTGCACCCATTGTGATTTGGGCCAAAACTGTGACATAGGTATGACATATGATGGATGAGGATGATGGTACTTGGCGAGACGATTCCAATGCAATGAGAATCATCTGAATCTGAGTTGTCGTTAGATAGAAATGGATTTTTGAAGTTGACAAGGTAATTATTGGTTACCAAGTCATGTAGGCTTGGTGTAAACCGACTCGAATAGTTGTGTCTCTTCAAGATTCGTTGGAGCCCCTTATATGTCTATAAATTAAGGGTTATTTGGAGTCATTAAGGTATACAAGAAGTGGCAATACATCTCAAATAAGAGCTCTGAAATTTTGGTGGAGAAGAGGAGGCCTAGTCACAGTTAGAAGGAGACTTAGAACAGCGTGATGAATCTTCCCTAGACAACGTGGCAGTTTTTGTACATGACGACAAATTGTTTGGGGGCTAAGACATGTTTGTTTGGGCTTGTTTCAAGTGTGGATATTTATGGCTAGAAGGTTGAGGAGCCTAGGTACAAAACTGATTTGTGTTAAGGGTTATTTGGGCAAAATTTGAGGAAGGTCATAAGCCTACAATACTTGTTGTGCTAGGTCGTAGGCCATAGCCAAAAATTGGGTTGTTTCCAAGGGTAGCGTTGAAGTGTCAAGCCCAGATTGGGGCAACATGGTAGTAAAGGGCTCTCTCCAAGGAAAACTGCAGTCCTTAAAGGGATAAATTGTTGATTGTGTGGAGGATTGAGGGCTGCAGCTTGTGCCCTAACTAGTGATGTAGTGACAACAGTGCAACGAGGTGAAAAATAGTGTTTTGAGGAGGTGTATTGGGTTAAGTATTTGACTAGAATTTGGATCATTTAAAGTTAGCATGTGGAAGTCAAGGAGGAGGGATAGATCTAGTGCTTAGATGCCCTACACTAGTGATAGATTCCATAGTGATTAAGTAGTAGACTTGTAGCAGAATATTGTTGTGCATTGGGTCAAAGTGTTGACAATTTCTTAGGTTAGTTTGTGGATGGCTTGTAGGAGGCCTTAGGATTTGTTTGAAGGAGCCCACATGGACTGCTAAGAGGCCTACCAAGTAGCCAAGATGACAACAGACACATTAGATCAAGAGGCAAGAGAACACCAACAAGGTATGTTGCAGATGGACCCATGTATGATGGATTGATGGTGTCCTAGGCAAGGACACATTGATGTGCCCAAATTTGTGCAATAGCTCCTATATTGCAGAAACAAAGGGCAGATTGGTGAATTCTGTGGGCATCAACATGTAAGGGTCTCCTAGGTGTAAGGATGCCCTAACTAGGAGCAGATGCTACAACGTGGACTTGGTGTCTCATGGACTGTTGGAGGGTAGCGTGAGAGAAGACCAAGTGTTGATGAGATTGGGCACTTATGGTTTGTTAGAGGACAATGTGATAGTGTCCAAGTTGGAGCCCGGTGAGCAGCACCTTGATGGACAAAGGTAGTTGCGAGAGAGGAAACTGTTGAGCTCAAGGTTTGACGAACCAGAGGAGCAGTTGTGGAGCCTAAGACTTATGTGTGGACAAGGACTTCTACAACAAATGATGGGCAGTTCTCCTAGCCCATGTTCATTGTGGGAGATGGAAATATTGCAGTGATAAGTGGCAGTCCTTCGTGCCCTATGTTGGTCTTCATCAGAGCAGTGCAGGAAGACCATAGTGGGTTGAGTTCCCTAAGTAGCTGAGGAGTAGCAGTGGGTAGATTGAGAGTTGTTCACAAGTGGAGTTGTGAGCAACTTGACATGAGTCTCGATGTGTTTATGTGTTGATGGATGAACGATCAACTAGTGAGTAGATTGGATAGTTGATATTCAGTGGTCAGATGGACTTGGAGCATTGATAGAGGCAAGAGTTGCAGATCAGGAGCCGAGGGACCATGCAGCTACAGGTTACGACTGAGGGGAGATATGAAGTTGACTACATCAGCCAGATGGTTAGAGTATCTTGTTGAGGGAAATTTGGTTTTTGATGGACTGACACCAAGCCCCAGTTTTGTATCTTGTGCTAAGTGTCATTATCCCTAGTACAGGAGCCCTAGACTGTTGTATTATATGTTGTTAATATAATGAAGTTGGGTTGAAAAATTAAAAAGTTTTCTATGTCTATGCATGTGTGATTTACTGCTTTATATTTACATTGTGAAAAGTAGTTTATGATTAAGATTCATGGTTTGGTAGCGTTAATGATTTTAAGACTCTAACCTAGACCAAGGTCATGAAAATACAATACATCTCCTGGTCCAGCTTCCAATGCGGGGCCTCTTCCATTAAAAATGCTCAAAAGTGTCTTTACATTATTCACAAAGCTCAAACAGTAGAATTGATGTCTTCAATGGATCCAAGGCTATTAAAAAACCCCATTTTGGTTCTTTCTACACCTCATTTGGCCAAAAATTGAGAAATTCATGAATCTTTCAAGTTATTCCCAAATTTTGCAGCTAATCATCCTGCAACTTGGCCTAAACCTAGCTTGAGCGCCCCAAATGTGGAACCGGGGTGCAAAACTAGCTTACATTTTCGATTGATGGGTGAAATTATAGGACGGTTAACTCTGCCTTTAAGCCCCCAATTCCGAATTTTGTGTTCATGTAGCGGCCATAAGACCAAAAAGGGGGCCGATATTCTGGGGTTGTTGTCTAACACCTAGCTAGGTGTGCACTCCTGGTTTTATGGGTCACTTGTGACCATGGGCTGGCCCTCGCTGGTTCTTCACGCTTGTGGTTACATGGGAGGGTCATACGACCTGGGGCAAGCCCTCCTCAGTTCTCCATGCACTTGGTCCTATGAAGATTCATACAACCCTAGGACTAGCTCTTAGGGTTGGCCCCTTTCCATATCTTCGACCGTGGTCACATGGTCACTTTTTGACCTGGGGTTGGTCCCCTTACCTTCTACCTCTAGTTCTATTGTATGTTGGTAACTTCGACTTCGACTTTTGGTGTATGGGGTTGTGGACATGGGCTAGGCTAAGGCTTATCCCTTTATGTCCCACCTGTGGTCCTATGGCGCTGGTGTGGCATATATCAAACTTTAAATAGGACCCATTTGCTATATTAATTAAGAAACAAATGTATGGTGCAATGGTGTGGTCTTGTTGTTGTTCGGTGGAGGTCACAAGTTCAAATCCCATGGAGGTAGTTCAGCCTCATACCAAAATTTTTCCAAGTACGAGAAGGCCATGTGGTAGCCATCAATTGGCCCACGTGGCTCTCCCTCATTGGTCCACCATTCAACCAATGAAATCACTCCAACACAATCCAATAAAAATGAGACAAGTGTCATCCAATGACTGGCCCATAAAAACACAATTAGATGCCCAGTTAGTGTACATACTATTGACTGGGTGTACCTACAACCCAAATTCCAAAAATTTTAGTTGTTTTCTAATTTGATCAGAACCGGATATCATGAGCATACGGTATCAATTTTGAGTGAAATGAATTGTGTTGGATTCACATCGCAGAGATCTATCTAGTCGTTTAGGTTTCAAGCTTTGTCGCACACTTTTAATTTTGAGCACTATTTTAATCCCCTCGATCACTCCTCCCCATTGGAAGCTTTTGGACCTCCAAAATCTCTTTATTAGTCAAAAAATAGATGAGGGTACATCGCCCTCACTCTTCCAATCTTAATCCACTAAACTTTTCTTGACTTTGTCGCTTTGGGATTTTCATGAAAGTACATCACTTTCCGTGATTTTGGAGTCCTGGACTTTCTGTCAATGATGACCTCTTTCTGCAATTTTTCAAGATAAGCAGGGAAAAAAAAAAAAAACTTCCTTTGAAGGAATATGCACATTCCCTCCTCAATGTTCAATCAATGGAAACTTAAACAATTTGAAGTTCCTTTCACCTTGAACATCGTCGCCATGATGATACTTAGCATGTGTAGCCTTGCACTTAGCTCGACTCTTTATCAAATGTGATCGCCATTGCCATGCACCGTCCTTCTTCAAAGCAAAACCATTATGAAACCCACACGAATATGTTTTGGGACCAATGCCCTCTTTTTCAAATAACCTTTGTTAGGGAAAATTTTAGGGATGGAAATTTATCTTCAAGTTTATAAACCTTGGCGAATCTCAGCAGTCCATAATATGCAATTTGTAAAACATTTAATGATACTTTTGTAAAAATACTCAAATGTATAGTAATTTTATATAGTCTCTATATAAAAATTTGGCAATTTTTAAGGTAAAAGAGTTTTATACTATAAAATTTGGGAGAATCATTTTTAGGAAAAATGGAGATTAACGAATCTTTTTTTTGGAAAAAGCATGGAAAATTAGCCAACTTACGAATATTAGCCCCTAAAATTTTCCATTGCCTTTGTATTTGGTTTTTTACCTTTTCATGCTTTAACACTAGCATCTTCTTCACACCAATGTTCAACAACGATGCATACTACTGCAAATTCACTTCATTTTGTTTACCTTTTTTAGGAGGCAACTTGTTAGACTCCTGAAACATATTATCACTAGGGAAAATTTGAAGGATGGAAATTTATTTTAAAATTTAGAAACCTTAGCGAATCTCACTGGTACATAATTTGCAATTTGTAAAATGTTTGGCAATGTTTCAGTGAAAGTATTAAAATTTTTGATAGTTTTATATAGCCTTTGTATAAAATTTTGGTGATTTTTAAGGTAAAATAATTTTATACTATAAAATTTGGGTGAATAATTTTTAGAAAAAATGGAAATTAAGGAATCTTTTTTTTGGAAAAAGCATGGAAAATTAGCCCACTTGCGAATATTAGTCCCTGAAATTTTCCTTCCTTATCACATGTATTAGAAACATCAATGAAATCCTATTTCAAATTTGATTCATATCCTTGAAAGGCTTTAGATCCCTTAACATATTCATGTTTGATCATTAACAATGCAAAGTTTTGAATAACGTTAACAATTATCTTCATTTGGTCAACATTCATAAGAGATAAATTCAATTCCTTGTTATTTTCTCTAACAATGTATTCAATCCCATTCTTGAACAAACGATATTTGTTCTCATGGAGATGAAAAATATCTCTCCTATCATATAGATATGGGCTTCCCAAAACAATACCACATATATCAATTGGAATTACATCAAGCTCTACCTCATCTAAAAAGTTTGCAGTGATTGCAAATTTCAAAGTTCATCTCTTTGACACACGCAATTTTCCATTGTCACATATCCAACCTAGAGGATAAGTTTCAGGATGAGCAATTTTTTCTAAACTCAACTTCTTGTTATAAGATAAGGTGGCTTTATGAACCACTATAAAAAAATGTATCTATCTCGGTATGTTTTGAAATGAGTCTAATGTGGAAAAGCTCTATTCTTTTTTTTTTCATCTTGAGTTTCATTAAGATAATTTGAAGAACCAGTACTTGCAATGTCCTTACCTTCAAACCCATGGTTGTGATCTTTGTTTGATCCTCAGAATAAGAACCTAAATCATGTTGTGTAGTTGCAATTGTCTTCTCTTTCTCCTTGTTTTTAAACTTTTTGGGTCTCGTATCTGGATGAAGTTTTCGACAATGATCTTCATCATGGCCTACTTTGGAACATTGTTTACATGTAAGTTTGTATTCCTCCATCTTGATGGAAGCCTTCTTCTTTCCTTTTTCTCCAGACTCAAAGGAACTCTCACTAGTTTCTTCAAAAACATTTTTCCCTCTTGCCTCTAAATGAGTTTCCTGTACACAAAATTCATCTAGTTTTGTAGGGTTAAAAATAGTATGTCTCAAGTAACTATGCAATCCTCCAATGTATTTAAGCAAAGTATCTTGAGAATACAAATCTATACCCAAAATCAAAGCCCTTTATCTAAATTCTTGAGTATAAGGTTGCACATTTTTCCCTTTAGCTTGCCTAAAGTTTTTCCAATCCATAATAGCTTTCTGCATGTATGCTAATGGGTACAATTTCCTTCTTATTGCAACAAAAAAATCATTCCAAGAGGATAAACCTTTACCATGTTTCTTCATGTCCTCTTGAGTTTTGGCTTCCCACCAAATTAGTGCCGCACTTTCCAATCTAAGAGAAGCAAGCTAAATCTTGGTTTCATCATCTTTGATTCTTTGTATCCTGCAATACACTTCAATCTGATGAATCCAATTATCCAATCTCTCTGAATTTGCCTCTCCACTATACATAGTCAATTCAAATTTAATATTAAGTTTAAGCAAAGGAGTTTTACCATGACCCCTTTTGGAATTTGTAGGTGTTTGTGAAAGGGTAGAAGAAGTTGAAGATGAGGATGAGGATGAAGATGGAGGTGAGGGTGGTGGTTTGTCACCATTCCCTCCATTCCCTTTTGAAGGCTTGTCTCCTTTTCCTCAATCTCCTTTTGGAGGCTTTGAGCTCTATCCATAAAGTTTGAAATTCCTCCTAATATCGAACCTTAACCATCTCAGACATCTCAAATAATTCTTTTCTGAAATTTTTCTCATCTTCAGACATCCCATCAAGACCTTTGTTCATGTTCCATGACTATTGAAGCTTGAGGTGTGTTTGTTCTCCTTGAAACAATATGAGATCTTGGCTCCACAAGTTCTCCTTCTCCTCTTTTGAGCTTCAACCTTGTAAGCATAAAAAAAACACTTGCAAACAAATCAAATATTCATAATAATCTGCTTCTTTGATACCAAAATGATTTGTATGTGTAAATTTGAAGATTTTTAACAATTTACAAGTTAAATTTATATTTGTTTTGGGTAGAGGATCAGTTTACTCAACACATAAACAAGTAAATTTTAACCACAATTTACAGCTGAACAAAGACAACATAAGCATATCTGAAACACATAACACAGAGCATGATAAAAGGTTTCACCCTATCATGGGCTACATCTCTTGGTACAACTTCCAATGAAGAGCCTCTTCCATTAAAAATGCTCAAAAGTATGTTTACATGCTTTACAAGGGGCAATAAACAGAATTGATGTCTCCAATGGATCCAACAATATCAAAAACCCCCATTTTGGTTCTTTCTGCACCTCATTTGGCCAAAAATTGAGAAAGTTATGACTCTTTCAAGTTTTTCCCAAATTTTGCAGCTAATCATCCTCCAATTCAGCCTAAACCTAGCTTGAGCACCCCAAACACGGAATTAGCACGCAAACCTTGCCTACATTTCTACTCAGCGGGTGAAATTGTAGGATGGTTAACTGTGCCATTAAGCCCCTAGTTCTGAATTTCTTAAAACATGTGGCAGCCATAAGACCACAAAGGGGGTTGATATTTCAGGGCTCCTGTCTAGCACCCAGTTGGGCATGTCCTCTTGGTTTTATGGGTTGCATGTGACCATGGGCTAGCCCCCGCCAGTTCTCTGCGCCTGTGGTTACATGGGAGTGTCATACGACCTGGGGTTGTCCCCCCTTCCTTCTCTGCGCACTTGGTCCTATGAAGGGTCATATGACTCCGGGGCTGGCTCTTAGGGATGACCCCTTTCCATATCTCTGCCTGCGGTCGCATGGTCACCTTGTGACCTAGGGATGACCCCTCGGGGTTGGCTCACATACCTTCGACCTCTGGTTCTACTGTGCGTTGGTATCTCGGGCTCCGACTATTGGTGTATGGAGCTGTGGTCATGGGTCAAGCTAAGGCCTAGCCCTTGGCCCCCTGCTTGCGGTCCTGTGGCACTAGGGTGGCTAGGGGCTAGGGCTTAGCTCAACCCCTCCCCCAATGGCACATATATCAAACTTTAAATAGGACCCCTTTGCCATATTAATTAAGAAACAAATGTATGGCGCAATAGTGTGGGCTTGTTATTCTTCGGTGGAGGCCATAAGTTTGAATCCCATGGAAGCAGTTCATCGTCATACCAAAATTTTTCCAAGTACGAGGAGGCCACATGGCTCTCCCTCATTGGTCCACCATTCAACCAATGAAATCACTCCAAATCAAGACAATAAAAATGAGACAAGTGTCATCCAAGGACTAGCCCATAAAAACATAGTCAAATGCCCAGTCAATGTACAAACTACTGACTGGGTGTACATGCAACCCAAATTCCAAAAATTTTAGTTGTATGCTAATTCGATCAAAATGCAATATCAGGAGAATAAGATATCGGTTTTGAGTGAAATGAATTGTGTTGGATTCATATAACTGAAATATATGCGGTCATTTAGGTTTCGATCTCTGTCGCACACTTTGAATTTTGAGCACTATTTTGATCCCATGGATCATCGTTGGAGTATTTTTTTTATGGTGAAACATATATGTGTGTGTGTGTGTTTATATTTAACATGGAATATGTTAAATTTCGTCCTTCTTAATTAATTTAAGTTTGGATATTTTAAAAGGAAGGATAAGAGGAAGGTGGTTATAGTTGGATATGTCCTTTTTTAATTAATTCAAGCTTGGATATTTTAAAAGGTAAAGATAAGAGGAAGGTGACTATAGTTGGATATATGTGAAAAACATAGGATAAATTTTTTTGGCTCTTTATTTAAAAGTTAGTAAGGTTTAATAATTAAAGCTTTATGTTGTATGTGGAGCCTTGGTTTCTTTTGGGGGTGAATTTTATTGAGAATGGAGACAATAGTGACTGATATGGAGAAGTTGAGCAGAGATTAGTTTTCCCTATGGAAATCACAGATGGAGGATATATTGATTTTAAAGGATCAATATTTGTTGATTGAGGGAACAACAAAGAAACCCTCATCGATGACGAATGAAGAATGGAATAAGCTAGATAAAAGGTGATTGCAACAATCCGTCAATATCTAGCAAAGAATGTGTATTTCAATGTGTCCGGAGAAACTGCGGCAGAAGGATTATGGAAGAAGATCCATGATCTATATGAAAAGAACACAACATCAAACAATTGTTTCTTGATGAAGAAGCTTTATAATCTCAAGATGAAGGAGGGTGCTTCAATTGCTGAGCACTTAAATGAATTTAATGTTATTATTAGTCAGCTTGCCTCTCTTAAAACCATTCTAGATTATGAAATTAGAGCTATTTTGTTAATTTGTTATATGCCAAACATTTGGAAAAATTTAATTGTAGCTATGAGCACTTCGGCACCTACAGGGACCCTGGAATTTGATAATGTTAGCAGCAATTTAATGAATGAGGATTTGCGTTGCAAGTCAATTGCAAAAATCAGGGAGGAGAAGCTTTAGCTATAGCTGATCATGGTAGGAGAATTGATCGAGGCCGATAAGGGAGATCAAGATCGAGAGGTTTATCAAAATCAAGGAGGGGCAGACTCATTTTCTTTCATTGTGGGAAACCTGGGCACATGAAGAAAGAATGTCAAGTTTGGAAGAAAGGACAAAAGGATGAAAGGCCGACTAGTACAAATCACAAGTCATCCAATACAAATGAATGTGAGATTATTGTTGTAGTCACAGATGGTGATGTGTTATTTACTATTTTAGTAGAAGATACATCTAACATTAGCTTTTATTGGATCCTTTACTCTAGGGCATCTCATCATGTAACCCCATGCAAAGATAGTATTTTTTCATATAATCATGGTGATTATGGTAAAGTGCATTTGGGGAATAATCACTTTTGCAGTATTATTGGAGTGGGAGATGTCAAGCTCAAGGTAAAGGATGGCTAAGTTATATTGTTGAAAGAAATCAGGCATGTACTAGAAATGCACATGAGTTTGATCTCTATGGGATGGATGGATGATGCAGACTATTCCACAAGATTTGGACAATAAAGTTGCAAAATTAGCAAAGGAGAATTGGTCGTGGCCAGCGGGCCCAAGACAGGAACGTTATATATATTGAACCAATGAGAAGAAAATCATATTTGGTTGTTGTCACAAAAGAAGGAAATTCAGTAGATCAGTGGCATAACCGCTTGGGTCACATGAATGAGAAGGGCTTAAAAATCCTTGTCGGTAAAAATTTATTGTCAGGTTTGAAATCCTACAGTCTTGATCTTTGTGCACATTGTATATATGGTAGACAAAGAAGGGTTTCATTCCTTAGAGGTGGCCATGACAGAAAGAAAATTTTGTTAAAATTGATACACTCAGATGTGTTTGGGCATGTTGACATCAAGTCATTAGGAGGAGCATCATATTTTGTAACATTTATAGATGATGCATCTAGGAAGCTTTGGACCTACCCTATGAAAAGTAAAAGTGAAATGTTTGAAATATTTCAAAAATTACATGTTGTTGTTGAAATAGAGATTAACAAATTGCTCAAGTGTTTGAGAACAGATAATGGTGGATAATATTTGTCAAATGCGTTCAAGGAATATTGTAACAGGTTTCGCATAAAGCATGAGAAGAGTGTGCCTGGTACTCCTAAAAAGAATGGTGTTGCAGAAAGGATGAATCACACCATTATGGAAAGGGTGAGAAGTATGTTGTCCAATTGTGGTTTGGAGAAAAAAAATTGGGCAGAAGATGTAAGGACAACTTGCTATCTTATAAATCGATCTCCAAGCACAACCTTGGATAGCAGCATCCCTGAAGAAGTTTGGACTGGTAAGAAGTTGAATTATTCTCATTTAAAAATCTTTGGATGTGAATCATTTGTACATATTCCCAAAGAAAATAGAACTAAGCTAGATGATAAATCTAAGAAATGCATTTTTCTGGGATATGCAGATGAAGAATTTGCTTATCGTCTATGGGATCAAGTCAAACATAAAATTATTGGAAGCAGGGATGTTATATTTAATGAGTCAAAAATGTTGAAGAGGACTCTAGGTGATATAGAGGTCAAGAAAGTTATTGACAAGTTTGAAGAGCAACATGAATATGTCCCACCAATGCAAGAATGTGAACAACAATTTCAGGAGCAAGAAAGACAACAAGTGGAAAATGATGAACACAAAGAAGAAGGAATCTTGCAGGAACCTTTACTAGAGATTCAACCTGATAATGCACCACCATTGGTTCACAGATCTTCTAGGCCTCATAAGCCTTCACAAAGGTATCCTTGCTCAAACTATATTTGATTGATTGATGAAGGCGAGCCTAATTGTTTTCAAGAGTTTCATAAAGTTGAGCACAGTAAAGAATGGAAGAAAGCAATGGAGGAAGGAATGACCTCTTTGTTAGAAAATAAAACTTGGGAGTTGGTAAATATCCCAAAGGGTAGAAAGGCTCTACAAAACAAATGGGTTTATAGGATTAAGCATGAAGGTACAAAAAGAAGGAGAGGTATAAAGCAAGGCTGGTGGTGAAAGGATTTTTTCAAAAGGAACGTACTGACTTCACTAAAATTTTCTCACTTGTTGTTAAGATGTCATCCATTAGAGACATTCTTAGTCTTGTTGTTGCTTCAAACTTAGAATGTAAACGGTTAGATGTAAAAACTTCTTTCCTTCATGGTGAATTGGAGGAATAAATTTATATGGAGCAGCCATAAGGCTTCATAGAAGAAGGAAAAGAAGACCTGGTTTGTAGGTTGAAAAAGAGTCTCTAAGGGTTGAAATAGGCACCTCGACAATGGTACGAGAAATTTGATTCATTCATGTTAGAACATGGTTTTCACAGGTTGGAAGCTGACAATTGTGTTTATATCAAGAGGTATGATCAATGAAAGTATATAATATTATTGTTACATGTGGATGACATGTTGATTATTGGGCAGAAAATTTGCAATGAAGGATTTGGGTCCAGCACAACATATATTAGGCATGAGGATCATATGTGACAGTAAAAACAAAAGGTTGTGGTTGTCACAAGAAAAATATATCAAGAAGGTTCTTGACAAGTTTAATATGAAAGATGCCAAGCCAATTGGTACACCGCTTGTAGCCCACTTCAAGTTGAGCACTGGGTTATGTCCTAGTGATGATAGGGAGAAGGAACAAATGAGTAGGATTCCTTATACTTCAACAATTGGCAGATGCATGCCATGGTATGTACACGACCAAGCATTGCATATTCAGTGGGAGTAGTGTGTAGGTTCCTTGCCAATCTAGGCAAACAACATTGGCAAACAATAAAGTGGATTTTGAGGTATTTTAAGGGTAATAGTCATTATTGTTTATGTTTTGGTCATAATGAGACTTTGCTTGAAGGATTTATAGATTCATATATGGTTGGAGATATGGACACCATAAATTCCACTACAGGTTATTTGTATACCTTTGCAGGAGCAACAATATCTTGGGTGTCAAGGCTACAAAGAATAGTAGCTCTCTCTACAACAGAGGCAGAGTACATAGCTGCAATAGAAGCTTGTAAATAGATGGTGTGGATGTAGTGATTCCTAGGAGAGATAGGAATAAATCAAGAAAAGTATGGGTTATATTTTGATAGTCAAAGTGCCATTCACTTGGCAAAAAACCCAACATTTCACTAAAAAATTAAGCACATTGACTTAAGGTACCATTGGATCCTGCATGTGTTGAAGGAAGGACAATTATGCTTGGAAAATATCCATATAGATAGGAACCCTATTGATATGCTCACTAATATTCTACCAAGAAATAAATATGAGTTATGTAGAGGCATGGTAGGACTTGGTGTGACTTGATTTATGACTCTTATTTGGCTTCAAGTGGGAGAATGTTAAACGTGAATCCAAATACAGAAGAGGACACGTACTGCTCCAACATTGGTGCCAACACTCCGTCATCTTCAGTCGTCACCAACCGCCACCTATGCCGAAAGATAAAACCTACTGTGCCATCCATTGACTCCATTGTGTAGTCATGTATTCCACATGACAGAATTGGAGAATTCTAGAGCTTCCCTCATCTATAAATTTGTAATATCTCCTCTGCCTCATTAAGCAAGCCAAGGACAGACCCACTAGTAATATAAAGCTTGTGTTTTCTATGTTTTCAGTTTTCCATTCTTGTCTATGATCTATTGCGTGTCTCTGAATTTGTGAATTCTTGTGTTTTCTATGCTCCTCTACGCTCCTATGATCCCATCACTAGCATCCTCAGGCTTTCCTTTGCTGGATGTATGAGTGTTAAAACATTTTAGGAATCCAAAGGGCCCCCATCTCATCGTACTCACCTCTCAGGAGGGCCTCCTCCGACCATTCATTGCTCTGGTTCGCTGATAGGTGTGTATATTCATTAGCTAATAGGTGTGTATATTTCAAGTTAGGGTGGATGGGGGCTTGTGAAATTTCATTTTTTTTTTTAATTTGTTGAAAATAGCAACAAGAAATGTTAAAAATAACATCTAGAAATTCTAATTTAATTTGTCCTTGAATTAAATTGAGAATAAAATTGTAACTCTATTCTCATAACAACTTGTAATAGTTAATTAAGTTAAATTGACTTAATTAACTTAGGAAATTCAAGTTGGAAGTCTATCTAAAGTAATGTAGAGTGATCCCTAAATTTTATGGGTCCAGGTTGATTTATTTTGAGTTGTAATTAGATAACTCAGTTTAACTGAGTCATAGTCAGTTAAACTAGTTCTAACTATTGAAGGAACTAGTAGGAGGTCTAGCAGCGGGGACAGGCACCAGTTCATCCTCAGTACCACACCAGTTAACTAAAGATTCACTTATAAATAAATCATGCATATCAGTTCAGAGGAAGACCCAATTGCTATTAGAGTTCAGGGATAGTGTAGTATCAATTGTATAATTTTCCAAGTTGTACAGACGCTGCATGAAATCAATAGAGGTACTATGAATGGATTATGCAATTATTAAGAGTGGATTTACCAATTAAACACAAGCTAATTCTCTCAGGAATTGCGCAAGGAAGTAGAGGCTTGGAAAAGAAAATATTTGGCTAATTTTTGGCTTGAGCTAGTTTGTGAAGCAGAGAGATAGATTGTACTAGTGCAGGAATTGTTCAGGTTGAACAAGTATTGTATTTTCTTCTCAGATATTCTCGTTAATGAAATATAGATAGTCGGGGTTTTTAGCAGTTGATTTCCCTAGAGAAATATTGTGTTATGTGTGATTGATATTCTTCCTTTTCTGTTTATTGTTTTCATTGATCAATTTTGGTTCCGATGAAGAGTAGAGTAGATTCTTGTCTTGTGTTTTAGCATATCACATAAGATGTTGAATCTACAAGTAAAAATCTACATGGTATCAGAGTTGAAGACAATATAGAAGAGGATAAATTGAGTTTGTTGTGCAGGTGAAATTGAATTTGCAAGTTCATACTTCAGAGTCGACAATATGTCATTCTATGGTTTGGGACTTGAGTATGCCCTGGAGGGAAGCTTGAATTATATAGCTTGGAAGGATACGATGGAGGTCGTGTTGGAAGACAGTGGCTTCAAGGAATTCATAGATCATGACATCCCTAAGCCTCCAACATTTGATGCTAAAGATCTGGTTGAATGGAGAAAGTGTGTGGAAAAAGCTAGAAGGGTTATCCTAGAAGGAGTTTGAGATCACATTGTCTCGAGTCTCCACGAAAAGAACACTCCAACCTGTTTCAAAATAACTGTGACCAAAGGAAGTTGGAATTGAAGGAAAAAATAAAAAATATCAAGAAGGAGAAGGGTGATTCAATTCCAAAGTACTTGACCAAGTTCACCCATTTTCGAGATGAGCTTGGAGGTGTCGGGATTACTGTTGTTGAAGACGATATCGTGAGCCTATCTCTTCTAGGACTTACCAAGAGCTGGCATAGTTACCAGGACTCTGTTAATGGGAGGGAGAAGTTACGAGATTGGGAGCGGTTGTGGTTGAATTTGGAACAGGAAGAGATTCAACAGAACACTAGATATGGGACCTCTTCCAAAGAATAGGACTTTGCATTAGTCAGCAAAGAAAATAAATTCGAGGAAAAGAAGTCCCAAGGAGAGGAGGGGGACAAGAAGAAGGACTTTTCGAAAGTCAAGTGTTTTCATTGTCACGAGTACGAGCACTTTGCCGCAAATTTCCCACATAAGAAAGAAAGCAAGAATGAGACTACAGTTGTAGCAGCAGGTGAAGCTCTAGCTTCACAATTCGAACTTGATTTCACTCTCATTTCATGCATGGCTAGCACTGTAGCATGTGGTATCTCGACAGTGGTGCTTCGTTCCATATGAAGGGGAATAGAGATCTCTTTAGTGACTTTGAGGAGAAAGACCTCAAGCAAAACATAGAGTTTGGAGATGATGGGAGGTATAGTGCGACCGACATCGATACAGTTACCTTTCAGAAGGAGTCTGGCTCCCCTCTCAGAACCATAGATATGATGTATGTTCCAGGACTAAAGAAGAATCTTGTTTCCATCGTGGTATTGGAAGACCATGGCTATGACGTGATTTTGAGTAAAGGAAAGGTTTTCCTTAGACACATGTCAATAAGCAAATCGGTGTACGAGTCAAGAACATGTATGTGCTTGAGGTACGAAATGCATACAAATCCTTGAGGAGCAAGGAAAAGGTTAGAGACTTGGTGGTTGGGAGGGAGAGTGAATTACGTCTCAACATGTAGCCCCAGAAGAAGCCTCAGAAGCAGCCTCAGAAAGTTGTGGAGCAACCACAATTAGAGAAGCATAGAGGAGACCAAGTGGAGACATCCACTCAAGCAAAGACCTCTAGTAGGGGGAAATTTCAAGCCAAGTGGGCAGAGGGAGCACATGCAACCATAGCTCTAGGTGTGAGGTGGGGCGATGTGAAGCAATAGTCCCAAGAGTGCAGAAATTTGGGTAGGGTCCATTGAGATGTTTTATCTCATGGATAATTACCTTGCTACGAGATCCCACAGTACAGAGTAGTAGGATGGATCCATGGTGGTTGATGCAGTCAGATGTCAGAGTGACAGAGGCCGAGATTAACATCAATCAGATACTCGGGAGCATAGAGCATAGTTGGCAGCAGTGAAGATGACACAGTTCAAAGGCAACAAAAGCACAAAGTTTTTAGTAAAGAGTGTAGGAGCTCGTAGCAGTCAAAGACTTTGGTAACCGATGCATCATATTGATTCAAGTTGGATGCTTTTTCAATTTCAGATGTTGAAGCAGCAACAACACTAGAGAGAAGTGTTGCATGCAGAACATTCCAAAGGTACTGGATCAGGATAGAGTTGACTTCCTTTATTGTTGAGAGGGGGTGTTGAACATAACAACAGTAAATGTTAAAAATAACATCTAGAAATTTTAATTTAATTTGTCCTTGAATTAAATTGAGAATCAAATTGTAATTCTATTTTCATATCAACTTGTAATAGTTAATTAAGTTAAATTGACTTTTAATTGACTTAGGAAATTCGAGTTGGGAGTCTATCTAGAGTCATGTAGAGTGATCCCTAAATTTTAGGGGCCCAGGTTGAGTTCTTTTAAGTTGTAATTAGATAACTCGGTCTAACTGAGTCATAGTCAGTTAAATTGGTTCTAACTTTTGGAGGAACTAATAGGAGGTCTAGTAGTGGGGATGAGCACCAATGCATCCTCAGTACCACACTAGTTAACTAAATATTCACTAATAAATAGCTCATGCATGTCAGTTCAGAGGAAGACCCAATTGAGATTAGAGTTAAGGGACAATGTAGTATCAGTTGTATAATTTTCTGAGTTGTACAGAGGGTGCATGTAATCAGTAGAGGGAATATGGATGGATTTTACAGTTATGGAGAGTGGATTTCCCAATTAAATACGAGATAATTCTCTCAAGAATTGTGCAATGAAGTAGGGGCTTGGCAAATAATAGATTTGGCTAAGTGTTGCCTTGAGCTAGTTTGTGAAGTAGAGAGATAGATTGTACTTGTGCGGGAATTGTCTGGGTTGAACAAGCATTGTATTTTCTTCTCATATTTTCTGGTTAATGCAATATAGATAGTCAGGGTTTTTAGCAGTTGTTTTCCCCAGAGAAATATTGTGTTATGTGCGATTGATATTCTTCGTTTTATTCTTATTGTTTTCATTAATCAATTTTGGTTTTCGCTGAATAGGAGAGTAGATTCTTGTCTTTTGTTTTAGCATATCACATAAGTTGTTGAATCTACAAGGAAAAATCTACAAAATTGATAGGTAAGATTCAATGTTCTGGGAATATGCTTTGTTTGAACATGAAATCTATGGTTGTGGCTCTCCTCGATCGCGTTAAGATCTGGGAGCGCATACTACAACTGGTAACATGGCGATAGTAGTAATTGAAACATATTTAATTTATTGTGTTTAAAAATATTTTTTCATAATAAATTCCAATCTGGAATAGGTGCATGATATTTGGTAATGGATTGTCGATTTCATTTAATTTTTAATTTATGAAATAGTAACTGAAGTGCCTGAAGCACTTCCAGTATCTGGTAGTTAGATCACGACATTTCAAGAGTCGGCGCTCCCATTATCCATCTATGAGATCATGGTGATCATGGTGTTTCCATGATCACTAAGCATTCTTTTTATGTAGGTGAAGAGATGGGGTGTCAGCTAGTGGGCTAGGCCTATCATTAAAATCATTGGAGATGGACTTTCCAACACTGTCGATCATGCCATGAGCATGGCATTCGGGGAAATTCAGTGCAATTACATGAGGATTCATGTAACCTGAAAATCAATAGTCCTATGTACTTCTCATGTTATTTTTTATGTTAGAAAGAGATCTAAAGACAATCGTAATTTTTTGTCACCGACAATGGCTTTTGCAATGCATTTATTCATTTATCCCATTTTCCATTTGCTAAACGAGCTTGTGGTTATTAAATTTACAGGGGAATGATTCCACGAATAAATGCATTGGCGACATAGATGATCCAGGAAAGAGAAACATGAAGTTGATGATGACGACATGTTGAAGCAGAAGAGCATGGAGTCCCTGTCGTTTGGAGGAAAACAAGAGTTTCCCTTCAGCAATTCTTAATTTATATGCTTTCATTTGACATGGTGTTGCGATGTTTCCTTTAAAAAAAGAATTGTTTGGGTTATGTAGGAGAGACATGACAAGTTATATTTTCCACACATGGATATTGAAATTTGTACAATTTTGTAAACAAATATATAATGGATTCAAATCGTTACTTGTTACAATTAAAAAAATGCAATACTATTAAAGACTCGTGGCAATTTCCCTATAATAACTACATAATTAAAATAACTATATAAATTAATAAAAATGATAAATAATAACTACATATTTACAATTTCCCGGATCCGGGTAGCCCCATGATCACAGGCTCTCACTCCAACGTGTCCATCCTGGAGATCCCACCTGGCTCATCCTCCACACCGTGTGTCACTTACTCCTCCTCACGTGAGCTAGTTTCCCAAGTACGTGATCCCCCCATCCCCACGCCTCGTCATTAAACTTCCCATCCTCATGTTCATCCTTGTAGCTAGTTTGCATTCTCGTTCCAACATTCTCTTCAACAAACTTCTCGACATCCTGTCTGCAACCTTGCTCTGCATGACCAGGAACCGAGAAAGGGGAAGAGGTAGATGTCGCGCCAGAGGAAAAAGTCATGGGCACCCCCCCACCAACTTTGATGATGTTATTATCGTCACCATGTTTGATAGTGGGATTCCAGACTCCATATGCAAGGAAGTCCTAGCTATGGAGGAAGTTAAACTGCGCCGAGGACGCTCTACACTTTGGGTACTCAGGAATCTCCTCGTGCGCTAGCTAAAGGAGCGTGCCCAAGAGAAAACGAAGGCGGCTGCCTAGATTTTTGAACTCTCTGCTCACCAGAGCCATGGTGTCTCCTCCCTTAGGCGTTTTGCTAGAGTTTTGAGCCTAGATTTTCCACCCAACAACCCCTCCTCCTCTTCCCCAGATCCTTCCCCGTCCCACTCTCCGTTGGTTGGCTCCTCCTCCCAGCCCTTTCCTTGCACCCCTATGGCTCATCCCCTCCTCTCCAGGCTCTAGTCCCTTTGGTGGCTGACATGCCCCTGTCTCCTCCCCGCCCCATCCCCTGGGGCTACTACATCCTAGAGGAGAATCTGGCGAATACAAGCAGTATGCAGGCTCATGGCACTACCCAAGTGCAATGTGGTTCCAACATGGCCATTGTGTAGTTTCAGTGCAATAGAATTTCACTCTCGGTGACATGAAAACTCTCAGGTTGGCTCTCTCTCCTCATTTTGATTTCTCTACAGGTCATTTTTGCTCCATCACCTCGAAGGCGAACAACCCAGAGCCCGGTGGCTCATTGGCACACTTTTTTGGCACATTACACATCAAAGCCCTGTGGCTCAACAATGCACTTGATCTTTGGCACATTATGCTTCATTTTGTACACTCATGCAACAACTACGTTATCTCAATTCTCAAATGCATGATTTTGATTAATAGATGTTTTGTAATGCAAACAACAAAACTACAAGGCTCTAGTTTATCCCAACTAGGGTAGAATCCTTTCACTCTTCATTTCTGGTTTCTTCTTTCTGAGGCAAAGATCGCATGCTTGATTGTAGTCTATGTAATTTCTTGTCTGTTAATATAATGTGAACATGTTTACTTAAAAAAGAACTACATAATTACAATTAAAATAATAAATAATATCTATAATAAGGACATAATTACAATTAAAATAATAAAGAATATCTATAATAACTACATAATTAAATAACTATATAAATAATAAAAATATTAAATAACTACCTTAATTATAACTATTTAATCACTGAAAATTCCAAAACCATTAAAATTATTAAAAAAAAAATCAAAATAACCATCTAAATTAATTAAAAAATTAAAAATAACTACACCAAAAAATATATATGTATTTCATAAATTCAAAATTAAATTAACTACTTTCATTATATTATTTATAAATTTTTTTAAAGAATATATAATATATATATTATATATATATTATATATTATTATATTTAATATAATATTATAGATAAATGTATTTGGATTAATCACGTTATCACGATTTGGTCAACATTTTGAACCAACCAATGTGGTTCATCCTTAGGACAAGGTGAAAAAATCATATATCTTCATGAATAAATAGTAAGGATGCATCATTGCCCCAAGATTAGTCGTTGGAGATTAGTCAACAAGTAAATATTTTTTATTTAAAAAGGTAGATTAAATATTTTTAATTTAATATTCTAAAATTAGTTATAAATTATTTAAAATTCTAAATTTAGTTATAAAGTAGAAGCTAGAAGTATGGATATTGTTAAGAAAATGAATGGGGGGTTAAGAATAAGTAATTAATAAAATAGTTGTTATTAAATAATAATAAAGTTATAAATTTGGTTTGAGAATAAGTTAAAAATAGTTGCTATGTAATATTAAATAATAATTAGGTTATGAGATTTAGATCCAGCATAATCTCAAATATAACGAATAAGATTAATCTATAAGGGATAGGGATTAATTAATATCATAAATTTAGTTATACATTAGCATTAAGGAATAATATATCACTAAGAATACTACTAAGGTTTAGATCTATATATTATAAAGTAAAGAGATGTTGATTTTTTATTTGATTTAACTAGATGTATGATGTACATTAATTTCAAAGTAATTAGATTAATAGTTTGCATTGATTTCAGTATAAGCACAAAAAATTATTGAATTCTTGTTATAGTAATTCAACCATAAATAAAATACCTGAATTTCAATGTTAAATAAAACATTCACTTCCGTGAAATGTTAGCTTCTTGAAACTGTAAACTATTTATAATTGACTACATTCTTATTATTCTTATTTTCCATCATTCATCATTGTTCTTCACTTTGCATTTAAACGAGGTAATAGAAAACAACTACTATTGAAACTTGGGGTTTAACACTCCATAAGTCACAATGATTGACTTTGGAGAAAACTACTATTGATATTGGAGAGCAAGAGAGACAAGGTATGATGTTTACTACAATAGCTCACGTTAAAGATTTCAATGGTCTATGATTTCAATCATCCTTTTCATATGATCATTTTCATATGATAAATATGAAAAGATGACAAAACTAATAGATGTGACAATAAGACTAATAGAAGAAAATGGTTTGAGATTGATCACAATGAAGATTATTTGTAATTAACTACATTCTTATTGTTAACATTTTCTATCATTCAACATTGTTACATTGTCACTTTGCATTCAAAATTTTTATTTTATTATTTTTAATAAGTTATTAACAGTGTCTATCATCTCAACAAAATGAGTTAATTGAACAAATTTAAAATTAAAATGACCAGATTAATCTTAGACATATTTAGCATATTTAAAATGAATAGAATATTTAGTTGTTCAACCAATTTTGTCTGACCGCACATGATTGAAACCAGCGTAGATCCATCTTAACCCCTGATTTATCAAGCACCAAGAGGGATTAAATCTCTCGAGTTGCAAACTTTACTCAAGTTTTGCACTTAGAAAAGAGGTTTTCATCTCAAGAGATTCTCTGTGTCTTGATGCTTGATAAATCCGAGGTTAAGATAAATCTAAACAAGTTTAAACAGTTTTTATGATTTTTTTTAATTTTAGTAACATGAGATGCATTACGATACTTATTTATGTATTAATGCCTATCAACTTTTAACAATCATTTAATTTATATGACTACACTAATACAATATATATTAATATAATTTATAATAATAAATGACTATATAGCCTTACTCTATATTATAACTCACTCATACTAACACTTCGTACCCATTTTCTTTCGCAGTTGTCTATAATGAGACTTTTTGAAAGCCTTTTTGGCGGATTTTTCTGGTCAAAATCCGGCAGCAACTTATTGGAATCCCAAGTTTGATAGCTAGTTTCTGCACAATCAAAGGGTCCCAGGGGTTTTTCAGGGTGATGAATCCAAATATGCAGTTAAAAAACCATTTTAACTGCTAAAAATCAAGATTTAACCTTATTTCTTCCGCCGGATTCCGTCACCGGAATCTCCAAAAAGTCGCATTATAGACAACTCCTTTTCTTTCCAATAAGTGTAACATGTATAAAGTCAAATATGTATATAAATATATGTTTGAATAAATTTAAATTTACTCATAAACAAAATCGCTTTTTGATCACCATCATTCAAACTTGTCTGGAAGGATACTCTTAGGGAATAACTTCTTTGTGGAGTTATGTTATATATTTTCTTATTTAGCTTCATTATTTTGAAAACTTCTAACACAGGCACAATATGCCTTGGAAAGTTTCACGAGAGTATATGTAAATGATTTTTAGATGGATTCAACCACTTGAATTGGATTTGTTTAATACTAGCGATTGCAGCAGTTGTAAAAGAAACTTCGTAAGCATAAATTTTACAGCATAAATTCAAGATAAGGGCATTGCAAGCAACCTGATTCAGCCTTGCTTACTCCTTATAAACAACATCCCTATCCAAAGCCAATAGTGAAACAAGACCAAATTAAAAATCAATGTGCTTTGTGAGACCTTGTAAGATCTGTTGGAGAAGTAAAAAGGTGTTATACATTTTCTCTCCTTTTCTAGCACAAGACACAAACATACATTTTTCCCTCCTCTTCTAACACAAGATACAAACATTACCTTTACTCTGAAACCACCAAGTTTATAATGTCATTAAAATCCTTCATACCTAAATTATCTAAAACCACTTTTTTGCATTTTAACACAACCAAGCTAGGATAATAATAGTAGTGATTATGAAATCACTTTCCTCCTAAACAAATTTGAGAATATCTGCATTTCACAGTCAACAACGACCTTAAGAATTCAACAGAGAAAGTAAAAATATATTCTTGCATGGTGCCCCTTATCATCTTCTCCAAGCAATATCCCTTATCATCTTCTCCACGCATTGCTTGTATGATGCTTTTGTCGCAGAAACACGTCTCTGTTTGTTATCCCAAATGATGAAATATTTTTTGAAAATAAAATCCCCAGACTTTTAAAAGAAAATTATTCTATGAGTGAAACCATCCCCTACTTAGACAAATCTGTTTTAGTAGTGAGACCTAATTAGAGATTTAGAGTCATGTTTTTAAGGAAGAGCTAAGAGTTTGATATTAAAAGAGCTAAGAGTTTCCATCTCAGATGTGATGAAAACATGTTTAATACGAAGTTGTTGAGTTTTCTGATGTTTTATATGTACAATTCCAAATGATAGGCATGGAATTATTGGAAATGTTGTTACCAACTTGGCCGCTGTATTTGCCCAACATTGCAATTGTGTGGATGACTTATGGAGCTGGGGCCCTGAGTTTTTGAGACACAAAAGATTAGGGAAAGGAAATTGTAGATTATAGAAACCACAACATCTGGAGCAAAGCCAAAGAACTGGCACTGTGTTGAATCTTGAAGTTCCAAAATATCATTTGGTATAAGCCATAGGTGATCCTAAACGTTTCTCGTCACATAGCATATCCATTACAATCTTCATTATCGCTTGCCCATGTAAGAAACCGGAGTTGAATCTACCTTTTCTTTTTAGTGAATTTGAAGTTCAAAATACAAAACCAGGGATCATCTTAGACTCTGAGATTCTAATAATGATGAAGTTTGGCCTTGATTTCTTTCTCATTCATTATAAGCACAACATTTTAAACCCTCTTCAGCTGACACGAGGTAAGCGAGTAGTGTTCTTTAAGCTCCCATTTCCTGTAATTATGGACAAGATTGATTCTATACGAGCAACACACTAGAAACTAAGGCTTCTGGCGATTGGTTTTCTTTAATGGGTATGACTGATAATGCTGCTTGTAAGGTTTTTTGGCAGAGTTTTGGATATTAATTAGTTCTTTTGAATATTAATGACCAACAATGCAAGAAATAATGCTTTCTTGTGCTTTACTCCCTGTTTTAGAAATGTGTTTGAAGAGAGTTTCATGTTTCTCCCTTCAATGGCACTTAGAATCATCAACGTCGATTTCCTGCACTTATAAAGGTGCAAAAATTTGAAACATTTTTCTCTCCCATTACGTTTTCCCGAAACTCAGTCCAACAACGCTGAAATAGTGATGTGTGTGTAGACTCTCGAGATATGGGTAGATATGGGTAGTCTTGAGTTTTGTATTAACTTGAAATACAAGCACAACCATAATACGATTTTCAGAATGTGTAGGATATATCAAGCTTGTCCATCAAGGTGAATGATTTCAACATTATAAGTTTGAAAAATCAACAATTTAGAATCCCCTAGAACATATGATTAAGAAGCATAATTTTCTCAGAATTCTAGTATAGTTGAAATTGGCAATAATTTGAAAAGGAGCATTGTTAGATGGATTGTAATTATAGGGCATCCTCCAATGAAAAAGAAAATGATAAAAAGGAAGGCATCCAACCAATATCCTAAGCACTTATGAGACTCCGACCACCTAACTGTTTTGGTTTTTGGAGACCTTTCACTAGTTGACTAGTGTTACCCTAACTGTTTTGGCTTTTGGAGACCTTTCACTAGTTGACTAGTGTTACCCCTTTGCATTCAATATTCTCGATTACAAAAATTTGATGTATCTCTCTTTTGTCTATGATAATAGAAGCCTTGGTAGATACGTCTTAATACCTTGCCTTCAAAATAGGAACAACCTAAAGCAAATACATTGTACACTCACCATGTTGAGTAGGAAAAAAGTTGCTCCAAAGCAAATACATTGTGCATTCACCATGTTGTGTAGAAAAAAAGGTTGGTATTTGTCCTTTTCTTTAGTTAGGTATATTCACTCTTCATCCTTTTACCTACCGCTTTGCAAACCAATAGTTCAGTTCAGTTCCTACTTTAAATTGCCTACCTCACAACCTAAAGCAAATACATTGTACACTCACCATGTTGTGTAGAAAGAGTTGCTCCAAAGCAAATACATTGTGCATTCACCATGTTGTGTAGAAAAAAAAAGTTGGTATTTGTCCTTTTCTTTAGCTAGGTATATTCACTCTTCATCCTTTTACCGGCCTCTTTGCAAACCAATCCAATAGTTCAGTTCAGTTCCTACTTTAAATTCCCTACCTCATAGACTAGGTTGTCTTCTAAACTTTTTGAAGAACTTTAAATTGCCTACTTCATAGGCTAGGTTGTCTTTTAAATGTTTATTTAGAAAAAATCAAATAAAATATTTAGTTAAATGCCTCCCATGTGATATTCTCATTGTTTTTCTAGTTTAATTAAACTTTATCCTCATTGTTTTTCTAGTTTAATTAAACTTTATCCTCATTGTTAATTTGTTTTTCTAAGTTTTAAGTTTCTCTTTTTTATGAGAGGAAAATAATCTTGAAAAGTCCTCATTGTAATTTCATAATGATCTGGATCAAATCTTCCATGGATGATATTATAGAATCATGATCTGAATTATTTTTAAGTTTTTCATTTTATGAAATGGAGATAATATTGGAAATCTTCATTGTAATTTCATAATGGGTTATTTTTAAGTTTCTCATTTTATGAAATGAAGATAATTTTGGAAAGTCTTCATTGTAATTCATAATGAGTTATAATTTTGGAAAATCTTCATTGTAATTTTAAAAATAAAATAAAGAATGAATGAGATCATAATACTATTAACTGTATTCAAAATAATAAATTTAGCCACTAAATAAAAGAAACCCAACATTAATTTTTGAAAAGAAATGGATGAATGCCATGCAAGGAAGCCAGTGCTCTGATCCAACAGAGTGAAGATATTGTTATCATGTATTAACTAATTTATATATGAAAATCCTCTCATAAAATACAAATATGATATTATCAGGGAAAATTTTAAGAACCCCCTAAATTTACATGTATAATAAATGGGCGAATCTCCATGGTATATAGGAAAAATGGAAGGCGATTTTATCAATAATATGATATGTATATATAATTTTTTGGCGAATCTCTCACCATGGCAAATATTTTACTCAATTATAATCTTATGTTTATTGAAGACACAAATGAAATCATTGCATTTCTTTAAAATATCTTTTGAAATCAAAATTACAGAAATTACATATCGATAATCTAGTGGGTGTAAGATAAAATTCACCTGTGCCATTCACAGAAAGCATGAGAAAAAACCTAATAGTATATATAAAACCAAGAAAAATTCAAATTCATCACTTCTAGGGACCTCATAACCACCCTGCCAATACACAAGTATGTTCCTGTTTGCAATTATAAAAATTACCCAAATTACAATCTGTTTACTCCACTTCTAGGGACCTCGTAACCAACCACCCTGCCAATACACAAGTATGTTCCCGTTTGCAATTAGAAAAATTACCCAAATTACAATCTGTTTACTCCAGCATATGTTGGAAAGTTATAGAAGGATTACTAGTGCAATCAATCCATTCCTTTTAGCCCTGGATTTGTTTCAGTTTAAAACAGAAGTATACAAATATACTTGTCCAATGTCTATGCTTTAACCATTCACCTTAAGATGTTTTACAATATAATTTCCTAAGTCTATTTAATATCTTCATTATCATAAAAACCAACCTATATCCATCTTAACTCCACATCTACCACTCTTAGGGGGATGAAATCTATTTATCCCTCTGAGCACTTGGTAGACCCAGAATTAAGATGGATCTAAGATAGAATTTCCCCTTTAAATAGTCTATGCTCACATGAATACCATGGGTCAATACCATGGGTTATCATAAACCTGGAGCTTAAAAATTACTATTAGTAATTTATAAAAATTAATAAAATTAATAGTTGATTTTATTTTATTTTTATTTTAACCAAGCTAAAATGTTTAACATACATTAAATTACAACATCCATTTTTACTCTTGATCGGATCAAATATTTTTTCACTCTATGCTAGTTTGCATATCGCGATATTTGATACCTTTAGGGGTTAGTAGATCTAGAGTAAAGATGGATCTATTCTGGTTTAATTCCCCCATTTAAATAGGCTACATTCCAAGTGAATACCATGGGTCAATACCATGTACCATTTTGGTGAATACCATGGGTCAATACCATGTGCCGTTTTTATTTTTATTAATACTAATATTAGGGTTAATAATGTTTTTTTGCATGGTATTATTATAAAAAAATAAAAAAATGTTTTATTTGTTTACCACACCTCTCGTTTATTTATATTTTTATTAATTTACCATACCATTCATAAATACAAGGTGACTTATGGAGTAAATATAAAAAATGTTTTATTTATTTACCATACCTCTCATTTATTTATATTTTCATTAATTTATAATACCTCTTTTATAAATATGGTATTTGGCCCATAGGATTCACTTAAATAAAACCTATTCTTGAAAATGGGTGAATGGATTCACTTAAATAAAACCTATTCTTGAAAATGGGCGAATGGAAGGTTGTAACTTCTAATTTCAAGGGCTAAATTTACCTTTTTTACCCTCCCCCTTAAAATAAGGTGTACTATTTGAGGTGATTTGTAAAAATGTACTATGATACAAAATATTTGCCCACTAAAAATTTAAAACCCCTTAATTTAACATTCGCCCCTAAAATCACCCCTAGATATTATTTTCATATACACTTCAATGGATTTATATAAAAACAAAATCAAAGAAAATAATTTTATACATTTCGATTGTTTCCTTATTTTACATTTTTAATGTAAAACTTGAACCACTTGTAATGATGTTCAAGATATTTTGTCATTAATTTTTTTTCATAAATGATTTTGAAAATGTTATATAATTTATTGAGTTAAAAATAATTTATTTTTCAAGTAAACAAAAGCTTTCAAAATAATCAATACACATAAATCCTAATGGTAAGTAAAAACTTTCTTTAGTAAAGAGAAGCTTTTAAGTAATCAATAGAAACATTCACCTATTGGAATAAACACAACTATCGAGACAATAATGAGATCGATTATTTTTAAATCAACAAATCCTATAGTAAATACAAATTAAAAACTCTGCATATGATGAAACTCGTTCATCCTATACTCTATGTTTTGTTTTTTGTTTTTTTGTTTTTTTTTTAAATCTAGGATAATCGATAACTCGTGAGAGTTATCCTGAACAGACCCAGGGTCAAATCTAACTGGCTGCCACTATAAACCTAGGCTGCCACTATAAACTTAAGCTACGTGCAACAACCTGCAAGCTACACAATAGCAGGAAACTTATGCCTCAACCAGAGCCGAGACGTCCACTATACTCTATGTTACTCCATAGGTTGCAATTTGTCTACCGTCCTTTGCATATCCTATGTCTTTAATTCCAATCCTTCAATAACAAACCTTCATACCACTTTCAATTTTGTTATTTGCATATCCTAGGGGTTTAATTCCAATCCTTCAATAACAAACCTTCATACCACTTTCAATTTTGTTCCAATCCTTCAATAACAAACCTTCATACCACTTTCAATTTTGAACTATAACAACTTTTTGTTGTACAATAGATTTAATAATACTGCACATTATTTTAACCCCAAGAACAAAGAACAAAATATCCTGAAGAGATCTGAAATTACCAGTCTCACGTTTTCTTTCATTTGCACAATAGACCTGTTAGTTGTGACTGGCTCCAATTCTTTGTTTTCTTCTTGAGAATAACCAGGTTATAACAAAGCATTTGAGATTTCCTATTTATCATCTCTTTTCAAAACGCTACAACTAGGTAAGCAAAATCCGCGTTTAAACAAATTAAGCGGAAATACCAACTATTAAAATATTATGAAATTTGGTTACAAATACTGAAAATTTAAGGCCGTGCAGATATTGGGCCCAAAATATTGCACTCTAGTTTGAAGCACAGTAACATTACTTTTGACATTTCTGTTTTAGTAAAAAAAATAGTAACAGTGCCTTCAAAGAAGCTGAAAATTTAGTTCATTACAGAATCTTACCTCTGGGTTGAGATCATGAAGGTAGATTCTTGATTTTTGAACTTCGAATTCAAAAAGTTCCCCAAATACCTGTGCCAAACACTTGGATTTTCAGCTCCAAGCTGTAACGATGGTAATATACATTAAAACAACAATCCTCCTTATGTATATAAAACAGCTTATGTCTGGATTTAGATCTTAACGGCAGATTCTAACTTTGGCTACTTTTTTTTCCTAATTTCTTCTTCCCGTCATTGTTCCTTCTCAATAGCTTTGGATAAGGCTATCTCTATACTGTTGAAATCGCCTATGTTCTCCTTATCCAACTGTCAGTCTCCTTTAATCTGTGGGGAGGCCCTTTACTGTAAGACATTTGAATCATATGGGTTTGGGCGTAGCAGAGCTTCACATATCCCCTTGGAACCATGGAAAACCCCCTGCAAGCAAACACGAATGTCAAACAGGGAGGGCACAAACATCATCGGAAAAGGGCGGCAACGCACAAAGCCAGACATAGAGCAGCACAGACCAGAACTCCGGCAGCAGCCGCCCCAACGAAAAGGACTGCAAGGAAAACACTAACCGGCAGAGGGACTTTTTCATTCATTACTGAAATTTACAATTTCATGAGTTGTTTAGTGAACTTTTTAGCTAATCATTTTAGATGTTCTGTGAAGACTATGCAAGTCTTGACTATAAAACATTATATTTTTCTCTTGTAATTGGGTCCACATTACGTTTTATATCTTTTTCTCTTGTAATTAGGTCCACATTACCAATTGGGGCCATCCTCCCATAAGCAACATGTTCCATGTTCAAGGCATCTTTTTCCTGGCTGGTGAAAACTTTCATGGTTGAAACCTACCAAGTGTCTTACATAACCATTTAGCGATCATGGCTGTTGAAGAGGCCGAGAGGCTATCTTATACTGCCCTTCTAGCCATAAAATTCCTTTCAAGAGGCCTGTTACAACCATAGCGTTAATGATATTAAAGAAGTCAGATTCAACTTGAGTCCAATGCTCATTTAATCCATTAAATCAATGCATTTAACCACACTTATGCATCACAAAAATACATTTAAATTTCAGCAAGCAATAATATAAAATGTACATCACTAAAAAATTCCTTTACATGTCCTTCCACAAAATTACAATTGACAAATAATTCACCAAAAGTATTTATTTGATTTATTTCAGAAGTTGCCTACAATTGATGAAGGGTAGCCATTTTCCACTCAACCATAAGCTTAGATATCTGTTCAATTTCTTTTGCAGTTGGCCAGCCACTAACTAGACCATGATATTATCATGGAAACACTCTCACTTGGTTAACCAAAGGAGGTTTCATGAAGGCCATTCATTAAGAGAAAATCAACAAGTTCCCTTTTAAATCCCACTAAGCCAAGAGCTTGCTTAAACCATGGATGGTTTCTCACCTGGCTTGCACAACACAAGAGAGCCCCTTCACTGACCCAACAGTCCTTTGACAACCTCCCCTCTTTGTGCCTCCACGCCTTGCCCAACAAGCACCGAAAAACGCAACTCTAGATTGGAACTCAGGTTTGGGAGGCTTATGCTCAATTTTCTCAACCAAAAGACGGATCTCTTGATCCCTCACTATCATGCCATCAACCAACAACATTTCTAGCACTCATTTTCATCCAAATTTGGTTCTCAAATCCATTCGTGTGTATCCCACACTCTCTACATGTGAAATCTCTTTGTTCATTGCTCTATAGCATGAGATTTTGTGGGTCAAATCCACAAATTCATGGGTCAACCTAGAAATTTCTACATTGGTACTTTGCCCATACCTTTGGGACAGTTCAACACAACTTGCTGACTACCTCCCATAAATATATGGAGCTGGTAGTGTTGCTGCAAAATCTATTAGGCCTTGGAGAGGGAAACCCTACAAGGCATAAACTAGACCAAGAGAGAATAATGGTGTAGTGGCCTGTTGTCACCACAGCCAAAACCCCCTTCTCTTTACAGACTTTCACCAATGGGAGGAGTCTCAATAGGAAAGAGATCACTTACAATAGGTATTCTAAGGTTGGTATGTAAGATGACCTCACTATGATCTCTTCAAGAAAGGCACAATTTAGGTTCAAGGCTCTACAAGGAGACATTTCGCTTTCTATGAGGAGACCTAGGAAAGGAGGCATAATACCTAGGGTTTGGTAAATTTGATGTGTGTTGGGTTTCCAAAGGTCAAGGCTAAGGGAAGAGGTTTCCAACAATGTGTACTAGCAATGCCAAGGCTCATGAAACCTTCAAGAAAGCCCTTAAGTTCAAGAGGAAACTAAGGTTTCTCTCTTAGGCAAACAACTAGTGTAAGAAAGTTTATGGATGAAATTGAAGTGGATGCCCACAAAAAAAAATATATTTTGTGGCAGATACTATCCCCTTGATTTTTAGGCTCTCCAACCACCAAACCACTACTTGCCTAGGGATTTGCACCAAGCCCTAGTTTCCTAGCTTGGCCTTGTAAGGGCTGAATTAGGAGAGAAAGAAAATGGATAAAATTAAAATGTGATCACCAACCAAATGGACCAGTCCCTTGTTCCTTGGGAGTATGGAGTCCTCAATGTGTTATATTAGCCAAAAGAGCTTTTAAGGAGGCCAAAATTTTGATACCCTAGCAAACAAAATTCCAAAAAGTACCTATTTAATGGAAGGTGGATTTTTCATGGGAGAGCTACCAAGAGTTCACCACTAAGGAAATTCATTTACCCATTATTTAAGAGTAATGCATGCAATAGATTATCTAGATTGGCATTCAATAAGTATTCAACAAATTAGGGCATAATTGCAATTAATAGAATCAACAAAATTCCACACATTAGACATGTAAGAAATTAATTTTCAATATCTAGAAAATTACAAGATAATGTGCAAAGAATCCATTCCATTCATCCAAAAAATAGCTCCAAATATAGACAAATCAACTCCAAATGTCAAAGTGCATTAAGATAATCCAAACTTTCCTTAAAGGTTCGAGTTTGAGTTCAAATCAAGAATCTGAAATATCCCAAGTGATGTGATGATCAAAAGTTACAATGACATGTTTCTCTACTTATATGAGGCATACAAATGCTTAATTAACCTACTAGCCCCTTCAAATCATAAAATAATGGGAAAATTCTAGTCTAGGTCATAATCTAACCTAGTAGACTTTGTGAAATAAAATAAATCTCCATAAGTGGAAGCCAAAATGATGATGTCATGCTAGAGGATGTCTCCTTAGGGCTTGTGTTTACAACCTTGAGTGCCTTGACTTGCGTAGAGGCCCTCTAAATTCACCTTCTAGGGGTTGTCCCTAGATCTTTGTCAAAATCACCCCGTGGACCCCAGTTTTGGCTTTAGGGAATAAAGTGGGTCTCATGGATCTCCTTGTGGTTAATATGCCTAACTTTTCTCCAACGTTGAGGTCACTGTAGATAGTTTTAAAATTTTAGCCCTTCCACGTCTCAAGGTATGAGACAAACCTCATATGGGCCTTGGATCAACTGCTTGACCCTGTAGTATTGCTAAGATCGCTGGGGGCATGTTGGTCCAGGTGCATCATCCCATAAATGATATAGGTCAAAGTGCAGGAGCTTCGTGGGTGTTGAAGGTGCCCATGGATACAAGTGATTCTCTACAACTGTCCAAATTCTCATGGCTCTCAATGCATCACTTGTGGGTGTCAATATGTCCCTCTAGAGGACCTAGACCCCAATTAAGTTGCCCAGACCTATGGATGGAACCACCCTCCAATTACACACAATATTTGGTGCTACAACTTTCACTATTAGGTACATTTAATCATCATTGCATCTAAGTGAACCAAACTTGAAAGAAATAGACAAATTAACATTTCATACAAGGTTTTTCTTCCAAAATTGTGGCCTTAGTCATGTAATGGTGTTACCTCCCATGGTAGGAGTGGTTAATAGGTGACCCTATTAGGTGTTTTCAACCCCCAAGGGGAAATGACATGTCCTTGGTCCACCCTTCAATCGATAGGTGCCATTTGAATAATGATGGAATGGAGGGTAAAAGACTTCATGGTCAAGTTCCATGGTCAAAGGGATTGACTATGATGGAGTACCTCATCCTAGGTGTATAGATGTGAGGAGGGAAAAATTGTGGATGCATGAGTTACCTTGGCCTTTGTTTTTCCACCTCTCTAATTCCTTTTACTTTTTCTTGGTTCTTCTTTGTATTATTGCTCGTAGCTCAAAGGATTAGAGCTTGCTTTGTATGATGTATAATAGCTATCCCTTTATGATGGGGCAATTCATCACCCATCAGGGTTTAGGACATGCAAGGATTTGTTGTATTCTATGAGATAGAGCAACATTGGCCCAGGAACTGGGTGATGGCCATATGAGTGAGGTAGAACTCATTCTTAGTTTTTGCCCATGTGCTAATTTGCATGTCCCGACCTCTTTTGCATTTTGTTTTTTCCCGTTTTTTTTTCTTGTGACCATCATATGCTCTTTTTGTTTCTTTTAGTTGCATCAACCTCCCAGGGTACATTTTGAGGCCCTACCCAGGTATGAAGATGTGTGGGTGCCAAATCCCAATGAACCAACTGTCAATTAAACCCGAAGAATGGAGGTGGAATAGGGACTTGTAATAGAATATGGAAAGTGATAAGTATGGAATATGGAAAGATGAAGCTATGCTATCTCAATCATGGCTTCCCAAGTAGTGCCCCTCCTATACCCATTGGGCCATTTGGGGAGGTCTCACTAGACTAGGATTGAAAATTAACCCCCCAATTTAAGGTGAGGGAACAATATCACGGACAAGACCCTTCTTTCTTCCATGTTACCCCATAATCCATGTCAAAATTCCCATATAGAAACAAGCATAAACACCTAATTGAAAAATGAATAAAGTACCTTTTTTATCAGAAGCCCACCTTTCAACATGTGCTCTTGGAAAGTGGGTGAGGGAACATATGACTGATGTAGGTGGCGGAGATATGAATGGCACATCACATCGACTACTAGGGGCTCTCGGGGGTTGTTGGCTGTCGGATGGAAGAGATGAATAGGAGAAAAGTTTCTCCTATGGTCACCCACTTTTGGTGGGTAACACGTAGTTCAACCACCAATCCCCTCATCAACTAGTTTGTTGGAGAATTGGGAAAAGGAGTTTTCAAATTGGGTTTTTGATATTCAACTCAGCAAAATGATTCTCGGCATGGGTTATTTCAACAGGGAAATGTTTGCCACTATTCTCCCTTGCTAGTGCCCCCTCATGGCTCATGGTCCATGTCAGTGCTCATCCCATTCATCAATTGCTCAACATTATAAATTACTAGCAAAAACATACACATGCTTGTTGGCTTAACGAGCTCAACATCCTGTCCATATAGGCAATATTAATATAATTTAATTACAATATTAGTGGGGAATCAAAATGGGGGTGCTATAGGAAGCAAGGGGAAGTGTCCCTCTATATCTTGTAATGCGAAAAGGTGTGGGATGGATGGGGATTTCATTTTAAAATTTGTCTTGGATTGCATGTGAAAGACAAATATTATTTTCTCTATAATTTCTTTAGTTGTGATCACCTTTGGTTTGCTACTGCACAATGATGAGCATGCTTAGTGGCTTCATAATTTTTTGTACAGCACCTGTAATATTTTGTGTTTATATGTGCATTGTGTATCTTGATAGTGCAAAATTTAATCATATATTGTTTGATGTGTACATATGAGAAAGTCAGGAAGAAAAATTTCAAAAATATGTTATTCAAATTAAACATTTTTAGTTCAAAGGATTCTATCAATTTTTCTTTCAAGTATAATATTTAGTGATAGACAAATAAATGCAAACGTGTTTATCATGTAATTTCAGCAGTTAAGATAACATTGCTGGCTTGTTTTGTTCTTAGTGGCATTTAATCTTCTGACTGCAATTTCCAATATATTACAAATCCATGAAGTGACCATTGATTTGTGTTTATGCCTTGGACATACCCCTGTGAGTTTTTTATTGTGCCTTAACCTGTTTTTACCATATGACATACATATTTACATCTTTACATTGAAGTGGCTCTTATTTATTTAACAATGTTGACGACAATTTATCCTCTTATTTAACGATGTTGAAAACAACTTATCCTTTCAAATAATCTAGTATTTAGAATTTATAGTCCTGTCAATACTGCTTCAACTGCTATAAATTATATCATATATTAGCCAAATTCAAATTGCTTCCTAACATTCGAAGTGTACCAATATGTTTTAACCATAAATAGTGCAAAACGTTGTCCCGAGCAACATTTGAATCTTTCAAATATTGCATTGTATTCAGTGCCTCTTACGAACACTTGTCCTAGTATTCAGATTCTAATTCAACTTCATGTTCCATTTATTCTTCTATCACATGCAAACATGGATCTCATTACATAATATAAGTAAAAATTGTCATAGACAAAAGATGGTCCATGTGAACTTCATGCTATTTTTGACATCCAACTAACTTATACAACGAATTTTTTTATGATACTATATTTGATGAACATGATGCAGGATTACTCTTCTGTTAGGACCACCAGGATGTGGGAAGACAACATTGCTTCTAGCTCTTGCAGGAAAATTGGACCCTACAATGAAGGTTATTGCTTGAAATTTTGTCATGCTTTATGGTGATGATTTTGGTTGCACAGTTCAGACAATATTGGAATTTTAGGATGTTGAATGGTTATATTCGTCAATATATAAACTTTGGATTTTATTCAAAGACTTTTACCAATGTTTAATGCATATCCTGACAGACAAGGGGAAATATCTCATACAATGGGTTCCAGCTCAATGAGTTTGTGCCCCAAAAGACATCAGCTTATATCAGCCAACATGATGTGCACTTTGCAGAGATGACGGTTAGGGAAACATTTGATTTCTCAGCTCGTTTCCAAGGAGTGGATACCAGACGTGGTGTGTAATTTTTCATAGAGGACTTTCCATTTGAGTTCATCTTTTTTGTCATAATTTAATCTACTGGTCGTATCTTATATGATCAATGTTGAGTAGAGATTTTATTCTATGGAAGGTCTAGCAACTCATTTTTTGGCATACATATAGATTTGTTGTTGGAAATACGAAAAAGAGAAAAAGAAGCTGGCATCCTTCCAGAGGCAGATGTAGACACATATATGAAGGTTAGTTACAAGGAACTGCTGTATTCAGTACAACAAAGGCCAAGAATGATATGTATAATTTTTATTTTTTTTTGAATGCTTTGATCTTACTATTAATAAAATTATTTTTTTTCCATGAAAATATTCATTATATTCAATATTTCAAGTACGAAATCAGAATATATGTATAATTTTTCTTTTAATTGCTTTAATCTTACTGTTAATAAAATTGTTTTTTTTCCATGAAAATATTCATTATATTCAATATTTCAAGTAAGAAATCAGAATATACATCGCACTGCCTTTGCAGGCTCAAAAAATAAAGTAGTCTTTTGACTTTCCTATTACTAAAAACTAGCATCTTCCCTATCACTTCTTGTTACAGTCTTCCATGGCTCCTTTAATCAGAGATCACATAGTTAAACACATAGGACACAGAGCTTAGAGCTTGTTTCATTTGATTTGCTGCACAGGTTTTTGTACACAGAGAAGAAGTTTCTGGAGTCGGTTTGGTGGTGGCTTCTCTAGGAAGCTATCCAGCTCCGCCGAATTCTAGAAGAAGCTAGATGAAGTATTAATGGCGGTGGTTGGAATTACTCACTGTTTTTCCAACACTCCCCCTTAATTCCAACCATATAACAAATATACAATACACTGTAAACATACTCTTAATTGTCATGCCGGCTGGTCTAAGTCTCAGCCAGGCTTACAACAAAACATTTCATTTTTGCCTTCTTGCTAAAGGGTCCATGCTTGTTCATTTGCTGGTGCAGTTTCATCTTCACCTTTCTGGCTTTCCTAAAAAAATTCCTCTGCTCCTTACTTATGTACTTAACATCAGCGACCTTTTCCGGATTGGGATACAATGCAAGACCCCGAACAAGGTAATCTAATTCAAGTTCTCCCCACTTTCCATGAGGAGCCACTAAAATGCACTCATCTTTGAACATGAGCGGCCTCCAAACAACATCCATGGTAGTATCCTCTATTGTTGCAGAAATCTTAGAAACAGAGCCAATCACATTACTAGCAATTGGGTTCAAGGACAAACAAGTTTTGCTTTCCTGTGGAATGGACTCCATCTCTGGATATTTATGGTCATCAATAAAATCATTGTGTTGTTCTAATAGTTCTTGTGACTCAAAAATACTACCATAATAAAATATATTACCAGGCCCAAAAATCCTTCCAAATAGGCTCTCCAAAACATCATAAAAAAGATCAGCATCCAATATTATCCCACTCATTGTACTCCCTCCAATCAGACCAGTGACCTTCTAAAGGGCTCTCCACACATAGTGCTCACTAACAGCACTCTCTGTGGATTGAACAATGCATTAAATTTTCCTTCCACACTCAGTGATACTTCACAAACTAGGCATACATAAATATTGACATGAACCAAGCAAAGATTCACCTTGAACAAGACCCACTTGCACCATTCAACTTGGCAAATCGGCCCTACCTGCAGCGCTCTATTGCACAACAAGCTCTCCACACAGCGATTCACTAACAATGGTGCCTTGTGAAGCTTGTCAATCCGCTCTCAAGCTCTCAAACCTAGGCTAACACACTCACGCATTCAACACAAAAACTCCAACAAGGCTCTAATTCTCACACTCTATGCTAGCTGACAGCGCTTCTTCTCTTTTATGCCTCTTCCAATGACTCCACTTGACAGCAATTTCACGTTCTTGCTCTTTCACCCAAGATTCAAGAACACAGCTACCGCATGCTCGATATAAACATCGCAATAAGGGTCCACGGTCCACAGCGTTACACAATCCAGGCTGTTCAAGCGAATAGATTCCCAAAGATAACTCCCGTCACCACAGGCTTACAACTCCAATTGGAGAACTATACCCACACTCAACGTTAGTGGCTTGTTGACGTAGCGCCTTTGCACTAGAATAAAATAAAGTTCCGGCCACGACACCAATTGGGCCCCTCTGATCTACAACTTAATAAACAAACACTTACAAGAGAAAACACTCAAACAAAAGATCTTAAAAGGAATTTCACCAACAATTTCTTCCTTAAAACTAGGCAGATCCCTATGGAGGATCTAAAAAGAGTGAACCATAGACAAACTGGTCACCCACTATAGCAGCAACAGGCCACCACAAATCTTCAGCTCAAACACCATGACAGAACTCTAAATATACACAACAAACTAAAAAATAGAGGACTAACTTTTCAAAAGCTTTTTCACACCACTCAGCGTAAATAACAAAATCTCTAGGATTAACATCAAACAACACAAGGCTCACCGCACTTCACAATCCAATGCCCCTGGCTGGCCCTTTCGACTGACAGCATAACATCGCCTACTTAGCACTCAATCACACCAACTTTGGCAAGCAACAATATTACTCGCAACTCAGGTCACTATCTCCTTCGACCAAAATCTCTTGTGAACAGACCGCACCATTTACGTAGGAACCAAACCAGAACTGGATGCAAACAGATTTGTAACCCACAACTTTGGATTTCATACATTCAACACACACTCACACCGGCTTTCTCTGAGTCCTCGACTCCCACGCATAAGGAGCATTGAGCTCTGAGCTCTGAGCTCCTATGCTCGGGTTCACTGGAGCAGCGCTCTAAACAGCGCCTAACAACAAGCAAGCTTTGCCCCACGGTGGGCACCACAACGCTCCCCCACATGCAGATAATTCCACTTGCGTCGAACTCTACTGCTTCTCAAGGTAGCTCCTCCTGGCCATTGCTCCTCCACTTACTAAATTTGCGGTGGCTGGTTCAAAACAATCCACTAAACACAATTCAGTGCAAACACATTTCAGAAGCTTCACACCAGATTTCTGCTAAATCCTAGCAGCCACACCGTCATACCTCATCTCTTTCTTGCACAATTTCTAGCTGAATCTGGGGTTACCCGAACAACGCCCCTCACGGCTCCAACGCTTAATCAGTTGTTTCTTTGCAGCACACACCAGCCATCACCAGCCACTCACCAGCAGCCAACACCAACATGACAACAACAGTTCTAGACAACGTTCAAGGCAACAACTTAACGGCTCCTCTAAACAGTCAATCACAACATACTACACACTCTACACTGCTGCTTGATTCACACAGTGCATTCACACTTGGCCACACCAATCTTCACACACACACCACGGAGCACTCACGACCTTGGCCAAACACAGCTAACCTGAGCTCTGATACCAAATCAGAGATCACACAGTTAAACACATAAAACATAGAACTTAGAACTTGCTTCATTTGATTTGCTGCACAAGTTTTTATACACAGAGAACGAGTCGCTTGAATCCATGGGGGATCAAGAACCTGGCACGAGTCGGTTAATCAGAGACCGCTGGATTCACGTGGTCGTTTTATTGTGAATTTTTGTAAGCAACCACCCAAAATTTCCAGGATCGAATTTGCTGAGGCCGACTTGAAATCAATCCCCAGAACAGCAACAGTATTTCTGGGGGACAGTCATTTCTCGAATTAATTGTTGGCTGCACAAAAGGGCAAATTAAGTCAACGTAAATTCTCCAGATTGCATAATCGGTGGGGGCCGAGGGCATTTCCTTTTCAGCCTCTTCAGAAGTCGGCGAGTGGACGTGTATTTTCAGTGCATGCAAATGCATGTTTATGCAGGCGCAATTATTGAGCGTGGGGAATTTTTGGTATGTTATATGTGATGGGAGCTTGTCTTTTGCATAGAGAAGTCATTGTGGAGACCACGAATTGCTGGTAGCTTGGTTATTAGTTGCTGGAGGACCCACGCTATCCTTCATCTCTGCTGGACGAAACTTTAGTGATGGATGGGTGTGTTTAATCCTTGCTGGAAGGTGTGTTAAATACTGGTGCAATACCTCTCTGAGCTGCTACAGAAAACCAGCGTGTGAAGTTGTGGGGGAGAACTCTTACTTCGTGGGTTAAGTCAACTCATGGAAGGGGGTGCAAAATTCCCTATACAGCCAGCCAAGAACCTCCATGTATTTTTCTGCTAGCTGAGCGTAAAATCTGAAGGCATTGAAGGACCAGAACAACAAGAATAAACACTGAAATATTGTGGACGGTCAACCAAGTCTGGTTTGCTGTGGACAGTCAACCAAGTTTGGGTTGCTGAGGATCTGTGTACGCTGACCAAACATTACCCTTCCATCAATAAACCAAGTTCCTCCCATACATTGTTTGTTGCATCATTTCATTGCTATTTCATTATAAAAGCTCATAACATGCTCAGGAGTCAGAACTCTAATGGTCATGAAGTTTATCAGTTTCCAATTTGTATTTCTGAACTCATTGGAATATCAGTCATGGTTTTTGGGTGAACTCTACTGGTATATGCCACCATTTTCTTGAGCACTAGTAAATACTTGACACCTCCAACACTATAAAGGCTCATAAAAACAATGGCCTCATTATCACAAACATTCTTGCCATCATTGGATTAAACCATGGAGGAACTATTAAACAAGCTGAGAAGATTAACCACAGAAATTGGTTCCTTGAACCACCATGGATTCATTAGACCAGAAAAAAAAACTGAACAACAGACTTTGTCAAAAGGGATCTATGCCATTCTTCCGAAAGAACAGCCAAGAGATATGTAAAAGGGGCATGAAATGGTACATGAAATCTTTGCACTTGGGACAAAATTGAAACACATAAGGGTCACCGTGAAAACCCTTTTCAAACTAGATCCATTGGATGCATTCCTTTGTGAAGTGAACTAGTTAGAAGGGAAGAAATTGATTTGGGCTCTAAAACAAGCCATGCTTGCTCTCATACAACACAAGTTCTTGGAGGAACCTTGCGAAGGGGTTAGACTTCCAATTGTATCTTGTCTCAGTAACATCACTAAACTAACCACCCCTATAGCTCCTTACAATGATGATGCTATGAGGAGAGTTTTTAG
Organism: Pinus taeda; assembly: GCA_000404065.3. Taxonomy (NCBI): domain Eukaryota; kingdom Viridiplantae; phylum Streptophyta; class Pinopsida; order Pinales; family Pinaceae; genus Pinus; species Pinus taeda. The sequence goes on along the minus strand of APFE031533613.1, from coordinate 80,269 downwards.
ACTGGTAGTAGAAACTTTCCAGGACTTAGACAACAATGCAGGCTCTACATTCCGGAAAAAGCTTGAGATTTTAGAAGTTATGGCCATGACTAGGACTTATGAAGTCATGTTTGATCTAGAGTGTGACAGTTTGATACTGCAGATGTTCCAATGCTTCTTTAGCATTAGGAAACATCGTCCTGGTACAGTCATAGCACACATGCAGTCCATCTTGTCATCATGTATGAGAGGACGTGATGTAGTTTGCCGGAGTTGCAATATTGATTGTTGTCCATTTGGAGGAGAGAGCAGTTGGCCTCACTTGCTACTTATGTACTAGCCAAAAGGTTGGTTGAGCAGAACATTGAGTTGTTCAGGAGATAGTTGACCAGGGAGGAAATGCTCAGGTTTGGTGGATCATGCAGCAAGAATGAGCTGAGAAGGAAGGGACTTTGCTTCATCTACAAGGGACCTTGGCGACTTGACCACTCATGTTTGAGTAACACTAAGGAGGATGATGAACCTTTTTGGGAGAGCCAGTTGGAGGTTCATATTGAGACCGTGATGGATGATTAACCACCCTTGGGGTCAGCGATTGATGGGGAGTGGACAGATTACAAATAGCTAGTGGGGTGGCATTATTCACAGAGTTTTTAGACTGGTAGTAGAAACTTTCTAGGACTTAGACAACAGTGCAGGCTCTACATTCCGGAAAAAACTTGAGATTTTAGAAGTTATGGCCATGACTAGGACTTATGAAGTCATGTTTGATCTAGAGTGTGACAGTTTGATACTGCAGATGTTCCAATGCTTCTTTAGCATTAGGAAACATCGTCCTAGTACAGTCATAGCACACATGCAGTCCATCTTGTCATCATGTATGAGAGGACGTGATGTAGTTTGCCGAGAGTTGCAATATTGATTGTTGTCCATTTGGAGGAGAGAGCAGTTGGCCTCACTTGCTACTTATGTACTAGCCAAAAGGTTGGTTGAGCATAACATTGAGTTGTTCAGGAGATAGTTGACCAGGGAGGAAATGCTCAGGTTTGGTGGATCATGCAGCAAGAATGAGCTGAGAAGGAAGGGACTTTGCTTCATCTACAAGGGACCTTGGCGACTTGACCACTCTTGTTTGAGTAACACTAAGGAGGATGATGAACCTTTTCGGGAGAGCCAGTTGGAGGTTCATATTGAGACCGTGATGGATGATCAACCACCCTTGGGGTCAGCGATTGATGGGGAGTGGACAAATTACAAACAGCTAGTGGGGTGGCATTATTCACAGACACTAGTCCTCAGGAGGTGTTGGAGTATGACAGGAGATTGGTAGACTGGATGAGCCTGGAGTTTCCTATCAAACGAGGGAGATGGTAGTGCATCTATCTTTGGGCCTACTCATTGATGAGGTGCAAATACGTGTAGTGGCAACCAACAAAACTGTAGCATTTTCAGGCAGCATCCCTCTCCAGGAGTATAAAGACAAGGCTTGCAACACATTTTGGCCACTTGTACCCATTATAGAGAGAGAGGCAGGATTTTCTCGATGAATATTGTTTCTTGACCAGGCAAGGTTGTGTGAGTGGGTCATGATGCAACATAGGGGACTTATCACATATATAGGTGCCTATGCATCCGATCCTTCCCACAAGATGGATTGGCATGAGATCATGAGTTGGCATCCTTTTGATGGAGTATCAACCTTAGTATGGGGCACATTACAACAGAGGCGCCTAGATGAGAGGGTTGCTACATTATCTAGTGGGCAGTGGGATGTGGACTGATAGTTCATCAGTATTTCAGTAGCACTAGCCCAACATCAATAGAGTGGGGTTGAACTTGGCCTATGCTAGAGGTGGGATTGGAGAGAGTTGATGAGTTGGTATTCACTTTATGGAGCAGCAACGATAGCCGGAGACAGAGCATAGTCTGAGCCATGGGACTAGGGCGATGATTGGCCATGGTGGCGTTGGGATCCAGGAGGATTAGTTGATGACAAGTACAGCCAGAGATCAATTTGGGATCTAGGCATTGAGGGGTCCGTTCATGCTGGGTTGACACAGAGGTAGAGCATCACCCAATGGTTCATATGGGATCTAGGGAGTGGGTCTCAGTTTCATTGGGCCACCATATTGGTCCACAAGTTTGGATTGCTTGAGGGAAAGCAAATCTTGGGGTGGGAGGATTTGTAATGATCCTTTTTCTAGTGTTCCTTATGACATGGTTAGGATGGACTTTCAAAGTTCAGGGTAGACAGGTCACAGGTGCAGGTTGGTATCATCAGTGGGCCTAGGGGCATTTGGAAGGGTTTTGAAGAGTTTATATGAGGTTTGATGGCATTCGCTTGGTATATTCCATCATCCGCACAGTTTTCCCTTTGTTATGGTACATTTCAATAACTTGAAAAAAAAAGTTATTATTGGGCCTGACTCAAGTAATTATACTTGAGGTGGCATTACGGAAGGAATACTTGACATAACACCTTAGTGCAATAGCTTGTTGGAACTTGAACAAGAATATTTACAGGATGGGATGGTTAGATGTGATTTTCAGTGACTTGATGAAACATGGTGACCAATTTACCCTTTTCTCGCATTAAAAACAATATTTTAATTGAAATAAGCAAGGGAAAAGTGCTCCATGATTAAAATAATAATAAAATAGGAGGTTCTAGATCCATTATATCTATAAAAGAGGAGGAGGAGGCCATTGGAGGAGATCTTAATTTTGATATTACTTCTTGTATGAGAGGTTGGGAACTCGGTTCTCTACTTCATTGGTAGCCCCACGGCAAAAACTCTCGGGTGATTTAATGATATTGGGCAAGCACCCATCTCTTCTTGGTGAATATATCCAGAATTCACATGAGATCTTAGCAGCGGCAGTTCAATTCAGTTTTGGAGGTCAGTGCAGTGCAACAGAGTACTTGGAGGCCGACATTCATCTCAACTGTTTTGGTTATATATGCATGTAATCCCAGTTTATCCATTATAATAAAAGCTGAGAATTTTCTTGTTCATTGTGCCATTGGATTGTAGTGATTTGTTTTATTTACATGGAAATCTTCTGTTAAATGAATGATAATTTAATTGTGAAATTTGGGTTGAGTTTGATTTGTGCAAATTTGGTGAAATATTCCGTTTGGGACATTACAAATTGATTCTTAATAGGAACAAGCAATTAGTTATCCATTACGCACTAAATGTTTACCGAATTCACCTTTAATTTAGAATCTCCAAAGACTTGTAGCTTTGCTAGCCCTTTTCTACTGCAATCTTCAGGAGAAGCCATAAAATACTAAGTTCAACTATGTTTTTACTAAGTTCAAGAGAAAATGATGCGATTGATATAAAAACATAATTAGACCAACCCCACAACACCTTGGAGCTTCTTTGCAGGCTCCATCAAAGAAACCCTGAGTCTTCCCATAATCAATAGCGGGCTCCTTAAAACGTCTTGCTAGTTTTTCTTTTTCTATTACCCAACAACCTTCATAAGCACATCTTATCTTATGAGAAACACATGCAGGACTTAAATTCCTTGAAATATCAGTTTATTCCTTGAGAACTAAATGGTAAGGCCCTAAAATCTTTTTTCAGACTTTTCAACAATCTAGGAATAAAAACAATCTAGTAGAGTCCAGTGTTCCCACTTATTTTTATCACTTGAAATCTGTAGGATTTTCAACCAAATTGCTCTAGAAAATGAACAATGAACAAAAAAATGATCCACTATCTCAACACTACTGTTGCACAGAATGCATCTTCCTAGACCTTGCGTATTCCTTTTTCAGCAATTATCTCAAGACAAGATTTTATTATCTAGTGCAAAGATAGAAAGATTTTTTCCTTTGGGGGAAGTTCCTGCCTCTAGACAATCTGCCACCATCAAACTTTAGCCTTTTCCTGGTCTTCTTCCATCTTAAAGGCATAACCTAGTGTTACTCCTCGTCCCAACAGGGTACCTATAGTTACATTTCACTTATTTTGGGCACGACATATTGGAGACATGACTATTTCTGGCTATTATTGTGGATCCCAATGCACATGGCTCCTGGGTGAAAATTTTAACTAGGGCTCATTTTTTTAGCATCATGCATACTTGAGATGCCACGTTGAACTTTTCGCAAAAGAAGTTTTCTTTTCAAGCAAAATTCAACAAGTTGAGGGGAACGCATGCATAGTAATGCATAAGCAAAAGATGGAAAAGTACATTACATTGCATGCAAGATGTTTTATGTTGCATGTCATGCATAGAGCCTCCTATCACATTTGCCAATCTCCTAGATCCCAAAATAGCAAAATGTTGTTCTGGCGCAGATGCAAGTAAAAATGACAGTTTCCAGCTCACGTGAGTTATTCAAGTGGGCCTATAGGTAATGCACTAGCTCCAAAACTAGGCATATGATGGCTCATTGAAATCCTCATGATGTAGGTCACCTTCCTCATACAAAATGTTGGATGCATATTCTGGGGAATTTTCTCCAAAAGGCAGTTTTTGTCACTGGTCAATTCACATGCCAACTCACATGTGTGGCCCTCAAGGAAGGTTTCTCTAACTAAGCATTGGGCAGCCAAAGGGACGTTGAGCTCCATTTTCAAATGAACAAGCCTTTTTAAAGAATATTTCAGCATATATCAAGTCAAATGTTGAAATGTTAGACCATTTCTTGGGATGTGGACACATCCTTCAAGGTTTAACAACTATTTCAAGCATGAATCAAGGGAACGTTGGTCATTATTTTCAAAAAATATTAATTTGTGTATCTTTTCTTCCCTTGACGGATGGATTGATCCACTTGTTTGTGGGGATCTATTAGTTTGTTGTGCATGTGGCTTTGACCACCTTATTTTATTAATTTTTAGTCTCTTCAAGTAGACTAGATTTAGAATTTCCTTTCTAGATCCAAGGAAATTCTCCATATAATATTATTTTAATATAAAGCAAGTTCTTTACCTCCTCTATAGAAAGGAAGGACTTCCTCATTTGTAATTTATGGTTGGATAGTGGGAGTATTCCTCTTCCTGGGGTTTAATAAAAATATTTCTTGGTGTTTATAGGGGTTTTGAGTTTATTATATTATATATATTTCGGCGTAGAAGGCTTTTCTTTATTTGTTCCTATTGCCTCAAAATCTAGCGAGCCTTGTGAGAGGCCTCACAAGACAAAAGCCAAACTAAGACACAACAACGAGGTGGATGCCACTGTCACCTCAACACTCCACCTCCTTCTCTTTAGTGGAATTTCACCACATGGGAGGCTTTTCAAATCCCAGTATAGGTCACTTAAGAGTATTCTAGGTTAATAGGATCAACGTGACACTTTTATAGGTTTAATTAAGGTACTCTAGACTAGGAACATGGCTCAATTCTTTATAATAAGGAGTAGTGTACCTATAAAGAGGCCTATGAGGTAAAGCTTGTAGCCTAGGGTTTTCAAGATTTGGCTCAACAATGGCACATTTAGGCATACAAGTGAAAGGTAAAAGGTTTTCTTGAAAGATATGGTCAACAAACCTTCAAGTGACCCTAAGTTGAAGATTAATGGGAATTAGGATTTTACAAGCCTTAGAATTACTTAGCGTTGATGACGCTAGCCTTGGGGAAGCACTTTTAACCATACAATTTTCTAGATTTTGATATTTTAATACCAATAAAGGTGAAAGGACCTCAAATCAGCTCAATGCTAAAGTCCTAATTGAATTTGGACTAAAACCATACCCCTAACAACTTTCCTTGAAGGGCTAAAATTTCAGGAAGGAGGGAAAAAGATGAAGTTTTAAAGATTTTTATCACCAAATGGATGCCAATGCCTTTTATCTGCTTGGGTGATGGAGTCTTAGGGACTTTGACCATGGAAATATCAAACCCTTGAAGGGAGTAAGGGGGAAAACCCTAGGTTTTCACTTGCTAACGCTAGCTATCACTTTACAAGGGGAGAAGTTCACTAGAAAAATGCTTAGTAGGAGGTTTTCCAAGGAGTTCAAAGAAACAAGACTAAAGAATGAAAAATCTACCAAGAATTTCATATAAACATAAGCATTTAGACACAGAAGACAAAAAACCTAGTAGTATTCATTACATGCAACAATATTCAACTAAAAGTGCTCATAATATATCCAAGAACATGCCTTCTTTCAATCCCAAAATGATGTCTCCACAACAAGCACTAGTCTCTAATAGCCACAAATCCACATAAGATCACATCTCCATAAAGTAGTGAAGGACCATAACTAGGCCAAGTTCTCTAATAGAGGTTGAATTCCACACAAGTGATGATGAAACAATGAGAGAGGTGACCCTCTATTTATATGATGTCTACCTCTTCTAATTTTTGAGTAAAAGTCCACACACAAGTTTGAATTTTGAGTGGAAAAAAATTAAAAGTGGGTTACGAGCCAACCCATTAGTTATACAACAAGATATGCCAAAGTAAGTCCAGACGTGTCATTCATAAGCCTAAAAGAGTCATGGTGTCACGCCCTTTTAGGGCTCCAAATGCTCCATCAAGGCAAAAGACATACGATGAAAATGGCTCCAAGCATCATGATCATCCTCCATTTGAGGAAAATCCCAAATCAAGCATCAAAGTAGATCCAAGGGTCCAAAATCCAGATTCAAGTGCCACATGTCATCTCAATGGGTGCTAGGTAAGCAACACGGTGCATTCCCCCTCCAATGTTAGGGCTCCATTAGGTGCAACAAACCCTCCTCATCATCCTAAGGATGACCATCCTCATCTGGGTCAAGGATCATGGAATTCCCATCAAGTAGTGTCAAGGCCAACCTGGGGTCATGATGTGTCCATTGGCACATTGTCAAGAATCCTTCATGCTAAGCAAGATAAATTTAGCGTTCTGGCTTATGCGGGTGCTCTAGGATGTATATCAACTTTCCAAGTCATCAAAAGGCCCCTTGCTCTGCGAAAAGTGGGAAACGTTACATCTACTAAGTCATCATGCTCTCTGGAATATAATGTATGGCCTAGGCATCATGTGGAGTAGGGTGTCCTTAATGCCTGTACTTCTCTAGAGAATTGAGTAAAACCAAATCAAGCTCAAGTGAAAACAACCATTCATTAGAGACTAAGATCATGAATGCATCTAAGTTGACCATACTTAAGTGTTAAAGGCATATTAATATTTCAAATTGAGATCACCTTCAATATCTAACTAGACCAAGTCTTGTAAAGGTGTTTCCTATCTTCGTTGGGGTGGCTAAGTAGTCCAACTTATTAGGTTCTTCTAGCCTCCAAAGGGAGGTGGAATTTCCAAGTTTAAACCTTCAATCAATAGGAGTTAATGTAAATAAGTGACAATGTAGGAGAAAGACTTCATGGCCAAGTTCCATGGTTAGGGGACTAGCTAGTGGGAGTCCATATCCTAAGTGTATAAATGTATTTGAGGGAACAATTGTGGATGCATGAGTTACCCTACTCAGCGTGCTTTTTGCACCCCTCACGTGCAAGCAATTCTATTACTCAATGCATTGGTCTCATGAACCAAATTTAGATAAATCAATGATCATTCTAGATCTAGATCTAACTAAAAACTCACAATGGATCATGACAACACCTCATCAAAGATAAGCTTAACAACTCATAAACATTATGTTCTCAAACTTTGTGATTGTATAGGGACTCACAGACTAACACCTCAAAGAGGTAAAATTAAAAATATTCTCAACCTTTATAGAGGAGAATCGAAAGAATGGAGGAGATGCAACTTTCTTGTTGTCATTAGTGGTTAATAACTTGATACTAAATGACTATATGCATGGCTCTATAAATTCTACAAATACGATGCCCTTAAGAGCCATGAATCAATTGGAATTGAAAACCACTAGACCTTACAGAAATGTGTGTGGATTTGACTCAAAGTCTAAACATGTCCATGGTTTGATAAAAGATGTTAAATTTTCTTTAACTTGTAATCTTGATATGGATATTCTCTTGGACATAGTGGTTATTGATTTTCTTGATGCCTAGGGTATGCTCTTACCAATAAAATGGTTGGCCATTGTTGATGGGTAGTGGCAGATGGGCTTGTCTTATGCTACCATGGCCATATCAGATGGAAAACCATTTATCCTTTATAGAGAACTGATTATTGTTGATCATGTTGAATATATCATGAAACAAAAAAACTTTTATTCACTATGTTTTTCATTGATTTCAAAGACAGGGGGAGACTATAAATGTCCAGGATAAAGGTTGTTGGAAATATTGTTTGCATGCCCAATTGTTTTCTTGATGCCTAGTTTAGATACCTATTTTTGAAGGAACTTGTACTCTAAATGCATGGATCAAATGGGAGCATGATATATATGGTTGAATATCTTATTTTGAGACCTTTCCAATGGTATATGGTACTCCCTCTAACTTCATAGGAATGAGGAGATATTAAAGATTATGTTAGGTTAGCCCAACCAGAAATGACAAGTTTGTCCGGCCAGAAAGTACAAGTCAGCCCAGCCAGTTTTACAAGTAAGCCCCATAAGTGGATGTAAAAACACTTTAAATAAAGGATAAATGAGTGCATTTGGAGACCATCCAAGCAAGAAGATATTTTAGGTACGCAACAAAATCTAGGGAATACTCTTGGAATCTTAAAGGTGGAACAAAAATGTGATTTGTGAAGCAAATAGGTCAGTTTGGAAATTTAGCTGCTATAAGTTTTCTTCTGGGATGTTTTATACTATGAAAATTAGAGGATGTATAAGGGAGATCTTCCTCTACCTATGGTAGAAATTTCAGAATTTTTCTTGCCGTAATTTTGGAGATATTAGAGATATGATATGAGAAATTTATGGTTTCTGTATGCTCCTAAAATCTGTTTCAAACAAGTCATCTTGGAATTTTTGATATAACTTTTCTCATGGGATGTTTAAGACCATGAAACACGGAGGATATAGAGGGGATACATCCATGTACCTATGGTAGAAATTTCTGACTTTGGTTCACTATAATTTCAGAGATATGCTCTGAGGAAGTCGGAGTTTTTGAATGCTCCTGAAATCTGCTTCAAACAGGTCAGCTTTGAATTTTCACGATAACTTTTATTCTATGATATTTTGACCATAAAATATGGAAAATATAGAGGGGATATATTCATGTATCTGTGGTAGAAAATTTAGACTTTTTTTCACTGTAATTTTGGAGATATGATTTGAAGAATTTAGGGCTCTTGAATGCTCTTGAAATATGCTTCAAATATCTAGTTTGTAATTTTCACTATAATTTTTTTATGATATTTTTCAGACTATGAAATCTTGAGGAGACACAGATGAGATCTCTAGGTACCTTTGACAAAAATTTTAGGCTTTGGTTTTCTAAATTCAGAGATAATCCCTATGGAAGTTAGGGTTATTGAATATTCCTAAAATCAACTTCAAAGAGGTCAGTCTAGCTTTTTTACTATAACTATTTTTTGGGACTTTTTAGACTATAAAGTTTTCAAATATATAAGGAGACATACGAAAGTGCCTTAGGTAAAAATATTAGAATTAGATTTGCAAAATTGGATATGTGGCATGTTGTACAAGTTTGATTTTGGGAGGAGGCCCAAAAAAACAAGCTTGGGAGAAGCAAACTTAGTGAAAGCAGACACAACAAGGAAACTCAGTGGTGGCAAAAGAAACAGATAGACCTAATGAAGGCAGAAATAGAAGGTAGGCTCAATGAAGTTGGTTGGAACCTATGATTATTTGCAACAAAGGGGATTGTTGTCTTCTGTAGGTTAGTGCCTAGAAATCTTGCAATGGAGGGCATTTGTGTCTCCTGTAGGTTGGTGCCTAAAAATCTTGCAACGGGGAGAATTTGCGTCTCTTGTAGGTCTGTGCTTACAAAGTTTGTAATAGTAGGTTGGTGCCTACAAAGTTTGTATTAGAAGGTTGGTGCCTATACAGATCTGTTATAGATAAATTTCATTTATATCTTGTGTTCCATATGTGAGATTATTTGGTTGTGATTATGAATGTTTAAATAAGTAAGAAATTGTCTTATATTGATCGCTCCCCGCCCTCCCCCTCTTAGTATATGTGTGAATTCAACAATTGGTATTAGAGACAGGTTCCTTCGTAAGCATTTCAACCACCGGAAGGAAGATCTGAGAGGGACCATGGCTAGTCATGAAGGTTATCTTACAAGCAAAGCTCCATTATTTGATGGAAAAAATTATGCCTTTTGGAGGTTAAGGATGAAGACTTATCTAATGGTTTTTATTTTTTTTTTTTAATTTTGAAATTTGGAAATTTGTAGTGGACGGATATAAAGCTCCAAAAACTCCTCCATTTGGTCAATATGGTAAGAAAACTTTTGTAAATAATGCAAATCCATGAATGCGATCTTGTGTGGCCTATCAAAATCAGTTTGTCAAATTAATGCATTGTGAATCTACAAAGGGCATTTGGGACAAAATTCAAAACAACTATGAAAGAAATGCCAAGGTGAAGTGTGAAAAGCTTCAAACCCATAGAAAGTAGTTTGAGTGCTTGAAGGTGAATGAAGAATAAGATATTGCATCCTACTTCCCTCATGTGGTTGAGATTGTCAATACTATTAGAGGACTTGGCGAAGAAGTTAAGGAATCAATAATTGTACAAAAGGTGTTGAGATTGCTCCCCTTAAGATTTGATGCAAAGGTCTTAGCGATTGAAGAAATGAAGCATTTGGAAAATCTGAAGATGGATGAGCTACATGGGATTCTCATTGTATATGAAATGAGGACAAAAAAAGAAAATTCAACTTTTAAGGAAGCAACTTTCAAAGCTTCAAAGAAGACAAATGAAATTAATGTTAGTAATTATTCCAACAATGAATTAGATGCAAAAGAAGCACAAATGGTGAGAAAATTGAAAATAAGCTCTGGCAAATACTGTTGATTTGGGGTAGCATCGGATGTGCTCTAGCCATGAAAATTGGTGGAGGCTAAAGCACATGAGATCTCCAAGACCTAGAAATGGTTTGGGGAAATTCCACCCAGTTAGAGAGATATTAAAATAATTAATATTTTTAATGGGGTTCCTATGTCTAAACCTAGAAAATTAAAATATTAATGCATATTAATATAAAACTGGTTGAGAATGTTCTAAAAGACATGGATCAAGCCAAATCTAATCTTAGCTATTAATTAGAGATTTAATCTCTGCAGTCGAAGATTGAACAGAAAAAGTATAAGAGGAGGCTTGAGGGTCAGTTGGAGATACACCAAGATTGATCAGTTAGTTCGAGTTTTTGGTGCGGGGTTTGCTGAGAAAATTCAAACAAGTCATCTGAGTTGCAGCGAGGGGCAATGAGTGCATAGCAGAGAGGCAGAGATAGTGCCGAAGGACCAATGTAGAGATTGATGAGGCTACACAGAGCCAACAGGAGCCACGCAGAGGGCCAGAGTAACTGTGCAAAGGCTAGCAGGGCTTGTGTGGGTGACGAAGAAGGCCAGAGAGCTAGTGCAGAGCAGCAGCATGCTAACACATGGGATTTTAGGTTGACGCAGAGGCTAGGAGGGCTGACAGAGAGTCTTGGAGAAGTGCTAGAGAGATTTTCGTGGAGAAGACTTGCTGAATATCTGCTTTCGAAGAGAGGTATTATTGCCAAATAGATATCTCTGTTGGGTGAGCCAGTTTGGCACCCTAGTTGTATTCAAAAAAGCTACTTAATAATAAAACCCTCAGAACTGCTGCATCGATTTTCCCGCATTAGGTTTTTTCGGGGACGATTGTCCAAAAATAACGGTGTCCGTTGTGTGTTTGTCTGTTATTTTTAGTTGATGATCTGTAGATGAGTTGAGACTGCATTTGTGTTTAGTTTCAATATTTATATGGTTAAATAACTTGTTAAAAATAAACAAGTAGGTGAAATAAACCATATTATGCAGGAAGAATTTTCGACATGTTTGACTTAGAAATTTCAACATGGTATCAGAGCATTGTAGATCACAGGAGAACTGCAGGCACCAGCTGAAATCATAAAATTTGCAATGGAAACAACTCTCTCAAGAGATAGAGTTGTTCCTAAGCAGAAGGCAGCAGAGAAAGAGTGACATAGAGGGCCTGCGTCATCATTTCAAGCCAGAAAGAGGCCTAGCATAGAGGCAATGAGAGGCAAAAGAGGCTTGCAAAGAGTCACGCCATCCTACTCATCCAGGTAGGAGTGACACAGTTGGCCATAGGAGTGATTCAACCTTGCCAAGATTGCGCAAAGCTATGGGGCTCAGTTTCTTTAGCTGTTGGGGCCTAGGGAGCTATGGGCAGATTGTGGATTGGGAAGCTGGTGGGGTGATGTTGCTGTCGAAGCAGAACAATACCTAATGGGATAGAACCAAGGTAGAGGGACTCGCTGCCTTGAGAAATTTCTAGCCAAGAAATCCATATCCGAGTTGCAGTTGCAAAGAGGATCAGAGAGGAGTGGATCCACAGTTGGCGGGAATATTTCCAGCAGGCAAATCGAGACTCAAAGAGAGTCTAGGAGAGAACTTCCATGAGGGAAGTAGAGACTCAGAGGGAGTCCAGTAGAAGAGTGGAGATGGAAATGAACGGACTGAGGGATCAGGACAGGTTGGATGGGGCCTCCAACTTTGTCATCTAGAAGGCCAAGATCCTATCTATTCTAGATAGACATCGCATCAAGGGCTTTTCCTTGAGAACTGTTGCTATCCCAATCGACCCAGTTGATAATGAAAGGTATGAGGATGCAATGGCCAAGGCAAAGTGCATAATCCTCGATGGATTCAAGGATCATGTAGTACAACATATTGTCGATAAGAACACGACAAAGGAGATGTGGGATACCTTGACGACATTGTATCAAGGAAGTTCCATATAGAGGAAGATGTTATTGGAGAATCAACTGTGGTCGAATTAGTTGCAGATGGGGGAGAAAATAGATCTATACCTCAACAGGGTGCGAGAGATTTGGGACCAACTTACTTTCATAGGGGCCACATCGGATCAGGAGTTCATGGTGAGGACCGCCCTAAATGCAGTGTTAGAGGATTGGGTGACATTTGTCCAAAGCATTTTGGGCAGAGCTACTCTTCTAGGATAGGAAGAGATGTGGGCAGCTTTTCGCCAAGAAGAGATCAGATGGCTGACCAAGGTGGGAAGTAGCAGCAAAGGATGTCGAATCAAGAAAGAGGAGGAGGAGGATGCGGCTCTGGCATTTGCGGGACAACAAGGGAAGAGGAAGAAGAAAGACATGTCCAAGGTAAAGTGCTTTCATTGTGGGGAGCTGCATCATTATGCAACCCAATGCCCCAGGAAGAAGAATAAGGGAGAGGCTTCTGACTCCAAGGTAGCTCTGGCTAAGGCAGAGAAAGAAGTCGAGATGGATGACGACTGTACCATGAGTGCTCATGCACCTCTAGAGAAGAGGTGGGGAGACATCGAGCTGTAGTCAGGAGAACTACAAAAGATGTGAGGTAGGATCCTTGAGGTACCCAAACTCTTGGATGATATCTAGCTACGGGAGCCCCGAGTGACAGTAACAAGATGACAGATGTCAGTAGAAGCACTATGTCGATGGAGCGATAAGGTAGTGATAGAGTGCAATGGTCTCTGGCAGTGCATTGAGGGTTGCAATAGTGGGAGAAGAACAAAGGTGGTTGCAACAGTGCAATAAGGCACAAAAGTGGTTGCAGCAGTGCGAGAGGCACAGAGGTGTTGTAGCAGCGCAGAGGCAGCAAAGGGAGCATAGGATAGAAGTAGAGGGAGATTCAACATAGAAGGGCTTCTAGCCTGACAAGGATGTCAGTAGTTAGGTAGATTAATTACTTACTTCTTAGTAACTGAGTTCCAGTGCAACAATTTGTAGTGGTAGTGCTATGGGCAACACGAGCAGCATGATGAGAGAGAGCTATAGTGTAGATGCAGTGTTGGGAGGAAGGAACGACAGAAACACAGATGCAGAGGGAGCTGCAGTATAGATGTAGCAGTGGCAATGGCAGAGCCATGGGCAACCATACAGGAGACAGTAGTGCAGAGGATGCTGGGCAATAGACCAAGCATCAACACAGGCACTGGTGTCGGATGATCAGAGTGATGTTCAGTAGTGGAGCATTACTAGAGCACATTCCTCACTAAGAGGGAGTGTTTATTTGGGGTAGTATCCTAAGTTACCGGAAACGCCTGACGAATTTGCCAAAAACGCAGATCCCCATTTTCGATATGGAAACAGATACGATTCTTGTCCGAAACGCTGTAAAAACGTTTTTGTGCCGTTTCAAAAAAATAGGAAACTTCATATTTGGAATTGGATACGTTCAAAGGGATTTAATTCTTTTTGGACCCATTTCTGAATTTTCGGAAATAGATCCACGAAAATCGTGATCGGAATCCACCCTTAAAATGTTAAAAAGTGTGAAAATTTGTATAGCCATAAATAAATAATAAAAATGAAGAAATAAGATTTGCAAGTAAACTCACTATAAACACAACATCATAACGTCTCTTCTAAATGTTAGAACAATGACACTCCATATATTTATCAAGGATTCTTACTAAGAAAAATATAGATGTTCAAAAATGCAAACAAAAGGGTTTGATGAATGTCTACGAAAAGAGATTTATTTGAGCGATTAATTTTCAGTTTGGTTAAGGTTTTGTTAATTTTTATTGATTATGATCTTGATTTCATAAATCCCTCCAATATAACAAATCTTCTCTAGCCAATCTTTTTCCTGCATATAGTCAAGAGACCAAGCTGACGTTGAGAAGATTGAAATGTTCAAATAATTCTTGATGGAATATCCCAATGATCCCATGGGCCTTTTAATTGCCTTGCAAGGAAGATAGATATCCTCTATCATGCATGACACGTTCTTTGAAGGAGTTGGACCCGAAAGCACAAACATTGTAGCATTTCTGATTACATTAATAATGATGATGATAATATGTTGAATGTTATAATAATAACTAATGATGATGACAATGTTTATCCTGAATTGACGATGATTATTTGCTTATGTTGAATTCATGATGATGATTATGTATTTTTAGATATAGATTATAGATTTTAAAATATGAATGGTATATAATAAATATATATATATATATATATATATATATATATATATATATATATATGCATGTCGTTTCCTTACCGTATTGTATCTTGATTTTTTGAAAATTTGTCGTATTCGTTTCAAAACTCGTATCCGTATCCGTTTCAGTGCAACTTAGGTAGTATCAGATGTTCTCTAGCCATGAAAATTGGTGGAGAGGCTAAAGCACGTGAAATCTCCAAGACCCATAAATGGTTTGGGGAAATTCCACCCGGTTAGAGAGATATTAAAATAATTAACATTTTTAATGGGGTTCCTAAGTCTAAACTTAGAAAAAATAAAATATTAATGGGTATTAATATAAAACTGGGTGAGAATGTTCTAAAAGACATGGATCAAGCCAAATCTAATCTTAGCCGTTGATTAGAGATTTAATCTCAGTCGTTGAAGACTCAACAGAAAAATTATATGAGGAGGCTTGAGGGTCAGTTGGAGATACACCAAGATTGATCAGTCAGTTTGATTTTCTGGAGTGAGGTTTGTTGAAAACATTCGAACAATTGATCTTAGTTGTAGTGAGGGGCAATGTGTGCATAGTAGATAGGTAGAGATAGTGTCGAAAGACCAACGCAGAGATTGAGGAGGCTACGCAAAGCCAATAGGATCCATGCAGAGGGCTAGAGTGACTGTGCAGACGCTAGCAGGCCCTATGTGGGTGACATAGAAGGCCAGAGAGCCAGCGTGGAGTAGCAGAATGTTGACGCAGGGGGTTTCAGGCTGACACATAGGCTAGGAGGGCTGACGCAGAGTCTTGGAGAAGCGTTGAAGAGATTTTCGTGGAGCAGACTTGCTGAATATATGCTTCCGAAGAGAGGTATTACTGCTAGATAGATTTTTTGGGTGAGATAGTTTGGCACCCTAGTTGTACTCAAGAAAGCTACTTAATAATAAAACCCTAAGAACTACTGCACTGGTTTTCCCGCATTGGGTTTTTTCGGGGATGATTGTCCAAAAATAACGGTGTCCCTTATGTGTTTGTTTGTTATTTTCAGTTGATGATCTGTAGATGAGTTGAGATTGCATTTGTGTTTATTTTCAGTATTTATATGGTTAAATAACATGTTAAGAAATAAACTAGTAGGTGAAATAAACCAAATAATGCAGGAAGAATTTCTGACATGTTAGATTTAGAAATTTCAACAAATACAAAGGTAAGCTACCATTCAAATGTTTTAACTGTGGTAGAGTAGGTCGTTTTGTTGCTAAATATCCATATGCAACAAGAGAGGATAGTGATGATGAATAAGGACATAAAAATTGAAGCAAATCACTTAGAAACAGAAAAGGAAGATATAACAAGAAGAAAAATTTTACACTAGAGAAAATAGTAGCTCTTGAGAAGAAATTAATGGATATGAATCTAATGTTGACAAAAAAATAATTCCTATTCATAGCCATGGATGCCCAGGATGGTAATCAAGAAAATGAAGACAATTAAAAACAGAAAATAGATTTAGATGACGAGGACATTGATGGCGAAGTAAACCTTGAAGCAAAAATTCTTAGTGCCCTAGAAGAAATATATAAAATCAAAGGCAAGGTTAAAAAAATAGAAGGAACTATAGTGAAAATATAAGAAGAAAAAAGATCATAATCTTCATGAAAAAACAGTTTCGATCCTAAAAGGACAACTAGAAGAGGCAAAGAGGTTAGAAGAAGTATTGAGAAGTCAGCTAAAAGAAAAGGAAGAAATTTGCGAGATGCTAGAAGCATAAGTTATTTCCTTAAGGAAGAAACTAGAAAAGTGAAATGTCCATCTGAGTCAAAGCTTGAAATTTGAAAAAATCTCTAAGATATTGGATAATCTCAATTTCCAATGGTCAACTTTCATCAAAGTGGGTCTTGGTTACAAAGAAAAGCATAAGACCCCCAAACGAGAAGCAAGCACAATGACATTAGAGAAAGAAAATAAAGAAAAACCCAAATGCTATGCAAATATTCTCAAAGGTTCTATCAATAGTGAAATTGACATTAGGAAACGAATTGAGGACCAATAAAGACCTGATTTCTTGAAGAGCTCTATCAACAATGAAAGTAGAACCAGGAATACAGTTGGGATCAACAGAGATATGATTTTTCAAAAGTTCTATCAACAATGAAAGCAACTCAAGGAAATGTAAATATCAACAAGGGACTAGTTTTTCTCATAAAATCATCAAGAATGAATTTAGAAGAGCTACTCCACCAAGAAGGCCTTCCACATCTCAGTATCAAATCCTATTCTTTATCTATTGCTTTTCTTGTAATAATTTTGGTCATAAAGGAATAAATTTTAGAGCTTATGTGAGAAATGACTATGAGAAATAGAAATAGATGATGTTATAAGACCTCAAAAAACGGCTTTTTGAGCAACAAAACTTGAAGTCTAATGAGAGTATTGTTAGAAATTACAATTCATTTGCTCCCTTATTAGATCTTATCGAATGTTATAAGTGCAATAACTATGGGCACAAAGCATATGATTGTAGAAGCAACACAATTAGGTTTCTTAAGTAACGCAAGGAAGAAGATATTACGAGACATAGACAAGAATTCACAAAGGTATGGAAAAGGAAGCAAGAAAAACAGGAAGAATGTGGGATTGCTCTATATGCTAAAAAAAAAAGGAATCCAATGGTATATTCACAGAGGATACTCAAAATAGATGACGAGTGATCAGATTAAATTTATTACTCTAAAAGAAGAAAAAGGAGGTAGTGTTAGTTTTGCAGATAATGCATTAGCAAGGATAGCTAGAAAGGGGATAGTAAATTTTGATAATGGAAGGACTAAAAATCAAAATGTCTTGTATGTTGAAGGTTTGAAACACAATCTTCTAATTGTAATTCAAGTGTTAGATGAAGGATATGATCTCACATTTCATTCTAAAGGATGTGAGATAAGGAAGGCAGACTATGGAAGATTAGTGGCAAATGCAACTAGGAACTCAAGTATTATATATGTCCTAGAAGAAGTTAAAGGATAAGATTTTTGTATGGGACAATTTGATGAAAGATAGTTATGGCATAGGAAAATGAGCTATATTAGCTTTGACAATCTAGTAAAACTCAACAAAGCACAAGTAATGAGAGACATGCCAAATATCTCAAAACCAAATGACACTGTTTGCAAGCCATGTCAAAATGGGAAGCAAACCTAAGTTAGCTTCAAGACAAAAGAGGACTCATCATCAAAGCCACTGGAACTTGTTCATATAGATCTTTATAGGTGATCAAGAACACAAACATTAAAACGTAAGTGCTAATTTATGTTGCTTATTGATGGTTTCACAAGAATTACATGGGTCACTTTTCTTAAAGAAAAACCTGAAGCATTTGAGAAGTTTAAATCTTTCAAGCTCTTATTGAGAATGAGACTGGCTTAAAAATCAAATGCTTAAGATCAAATAGAGGAGTTTAGTTTACTTCCAATGAATTCAATGATTTTTTTGAAAATCATGGAATTAATATAATTTCTCAATGGCAAGGACCCCACAACAAATGGAGTTGTAGAAAGGAAGAACATGATAGTGCGGGAAATAGGAAGAACAATTCTCAATGAAGCAAATATAACAAACATGTTTTGGGGAGAAGCAGTTGGTATAATAGTATACATTCTAAAGAGATCTCAAATTGGAGTGAACAAAAACAATACTCCTTATGAATTACGGAAAGATAGACTAGCTACAGTCAAATATTTCAAAGTATTTGGAAGCAAGTGCTACATAAAGATAAATTACAATAATTTTGGCAAGTCATATGAAGGAATCTTCCTTGGGTATGCATCTGGAAGCAAGGGCGACAAATGTTACAACAAAATACTGTGCAAAATAGTAGAGAGTATTAATGTAAAATTGGATGAAGGACTACCTCAAAAAGAAAAGTCACAAGCAAATGGAGTTCCAGAGGAGATGCTAAATTTAGAGAATGATCCAGTTGGATATTGGTGGCCACCTTCCTATTCCACCTAGACGTCCAGTCAGTTTCATCATTTTCCTTGTTTATAGCAATATTTACTATTTTTATTAGTTTTTTGGGTCTTGAACTTCTGGAGCAGTTTTGACCCCCTAAATGACGTTTTTTGAGGTTCATAGCAATCCCATAGTTTTAGATTTGTGTCCAATTCTTTAGTACTCAAAGAGATATTTCCAATGAGGTATTGTACGTTCCAAACGGAGATAATATGACCAAGTTACGACCCCAGGAAGTTAGCTGCCCAACTAACCCCAATGGGGCCCACAAACTCTTGGCGTTTCATTTCCTAGGGTTAGGGTTTTGATTGTTTAGGATTTTCCCTTGTTGTTCAATAATAAAAAGGCCCTTGAGCCTCATTTTAACACAGTTCAGAGGCATGTAATCACCACATCTCTTCTCATAGATAAGCTACCATCGCCTGAGCTAGTTCATTTCCATTTCTATATGTAAGCATACTTCAATTCTTTGATATTAATGAAATGAAGTTTTATTTCTGCTGCATCTCTGTGTTTATGTGTATATCTATATTTTGTTGCATTCTTGCATAAGTCTAGATCAGTGGTATCAGAGTAGTTTTCTCTATCTCTGTTTTTCTTTGCATGTCTCCAATGAGGTTAGGGTATAAGGAGCTAGGGATCGAATTGGTTGAACCTTTGCAAGACCAGCCACACAAACCCCGACGGCCTCCCATGGCAGAAGAAAAGAAAGATGAAGGTGCAGGAGATCCTTTCAAAATATTGCTCGAGGAAGCCCTCGAGTGACAAAGGAACGTGATGATAGACAACTTTGCCCAGATCCTTTAGTGACTACCCATAGGCAACGCATCTTCATCCAGCATGCACTCTAGAAGCGCCACTCCTTTTAAGGTACAAGTTAGCTTTGACATTCCCATATTTGAAGGCCAGATAGATGTAGACATTTGTAGATAGATGGTTGAATCTGTTAGAAGGATATCTTTCAGTTCATAACTTTTCCAATCAGGAAAAGATTACTTTTTCTCTCCTCAAAGCCACCCCACATGTTAAGAACTGGTGGGAAACCTACTGTGAACAAAAGGACGAGAGGGAATCCTCACTATTTTCCACCGCACCTACTTGGAATTCTTTTTGAGACGCCATCAAGGAACAATATTACCTTGTCGGGAGCTATGAAGCTAAAACATAAAGTGGACCACGCTACGGTAGGGAAGAGACCAAAATGTGTCAGAGTTCACAAATGTTTTCCATACCCTTAGCACGAAGCTAGGTATCAAGGATTCTGAGTAGCATTTGGTATTGAAGTACTGTGGTTATCTACATAAGTACATCCAGGATGAGATGGAGTTCCTGGACATCTCCTCACTTGGCGTCGCTATCGATACGCTATCAAGAGTGATAAAAAATTTAAACAAAAGAAGCAACTTTGGATCTGCGAATCCGAAGCAAGGGAAATGTGCCCCCAAACGTAGAACAAAGGACAAAGCCAAGGCGGGGCAACCCATGACAACCTGCTGAAGCCACAAGCAAAGAACAACACCACGAATATAAAGGACACATGGAAATGGTGTGAGTTCCATAAGAGCCCCATTGAGTCCTAAGCTAAGAAGTCACTCTTGGTCGAGATGAAGGCTTCTGAATCAGATGCATGTTTTGACTTTGAGTCAGAAACTGACAAGGGGAATGACAAAGGGAAGCAGATTATCGATGCAGAGCTTAGTGCCATTGTTGCCACCACCAATATCCATATGGATGAGCTCGAAGATCCAGAGGAGGGGGAGAGACTCTTCCACTCATAGATGTGGGTGAAGGAAGGGTTCTTCGCTGCAATTCATTGTCGACAACGGGAAACAAAAGAACCTCATTTTAGCAAAAGGCCATGAAGTGGTTGGGCCTACTGACCACACCACACCCACAACTATACACCATTGAGTGGCTTCACCAAGGGCGAGATCTCCATGTCAACCAACAGTGCCACCTTCCCTACAACATCAAGCCCTTCACAGATGAGGTACTATGTGATGTTGCTCCTCTTGAAGTTTGTGATGTATTTTTAGGCCAACCATACTTGTGGAAGTGACATGTTGTGTATGAGTCTAGGCCTCGCACTGTTATTATCACTTTGGGCAATAAGTTGTACAGGATACCAGAGGTAGCACCGCCTACTGCCATTTCTTTGATCATTGTGAAACAATGCTGTAAGATCATTTCCTAGATCGGGAATTTTTCCTTATGATTCGCCCTCAAGACAAGAAGAGGACTGTGGCCACGACCTCCAGACAAGGCTCCTCCACATGACAATAGCAGATGGACAAGGTTGTGGAGTAGTATAGGGACATCTTCACCTCACCCATAGGGGTACCTCTACATTGTCAGGTCAAGCACTCCATCGATCTAACCCCGGGTGTGCCACTACCCAATGGATCAATATATTGACACTCTATTTTGGAAAACGATGAAATCAAGAGGCAGATTCAGGAGTTGTTGCAGAAAAGGTACATCAAGCCAAGTTCATCACCTTGTGGGAGCCTGATCGTGTTTGTACAGAAGAAGGATGGGACCTAGAGACTCTATATTGACTATCGGGCGCTGAACAAGATCACTATCCGAAACACTTATCCAATCCCATGGATTGATGAACTTCTGGAACAGCTCATGGGGCCCAAATATTTCAGCGAGATTGACTTGAAGTCTGGTTATCACCAGGTATCGATCGAACCCTCTGATGTGTGGAATACTGCCTTCAAATCCAAGGAGGGCCATTTTGAATGGATGGTCATGCCTTTCGGGTTGATGAATGCCCCTGCAACCTTAATGAGGTTGATGGATAACATCTTCCAACCCTTCACCAACTCATTCGTGGTGGTGTATTTGGATGACATTCTGATCTTCAGTCAAAGTTAGGAAGAGCACCTCCACCATATTTGACAGGTCCTCCAAACCTTGTGACAACATCAGTTGTGTACCAATTTGGACAAGTGCACTTTTGGTATGACCCAGGTTCAATATCTAGGGTACATCATTGATGAGAAAGGTGTGCATGTGGACCCAGCCAAGATACAAGTCATTTGGGATTGGCCAACGCCAACCACTCTAAAAGAGCTCCGCAGCTTTCCGGTTCTTGCCAACTTCTATAGCAGGTTCATGTTGGGGTTCTCTCATATCCTTGGCTTTGAGACAAGTCACCAAGGGAGGAGCGAAAGCAAAGTTCTTTTGGTCTGAATCCCAATAGAAGGCGTTTGCCGAATTGAAGCATCGCCTCTGCTATGTGTGAAAATTCGGTGATCCCGAATCCTACTACAGTAACTAATAACATTTTTTCTATTTGCTAAATTACTTAGACAAATTATTTGCAATTTTCTACGACAAATATCAAAATGCATACGCTGCAGCCTTCACAAATACAATTCTGTCGAAAGTAAGTTCAAGGAAAATACTAGCACATATATAACCATAGTGATAGTTATCTTTGGACAATTTTCCCTGGAAAAACCCAATGTGGGAAAAACAATGCAGCAGATGAGGGTTTCTTTTATTAATCTTCAGCAATTATTTCTAGACAAGACAAAATAGAGGAAGAGTCGCTGAGATAAATTTACTGATGAATTTTTCGCATAGCGTTTCTCTAACCATGAAGAGGACCTTCTTTCCCTTTCACTGGCCTTTCTGCATCACCCTCTATGCAATGACTACGTAGGCCATATGTCAACCCTTCTATGTTGATGATATGCGTCCCTCATTTGTGCTACCCTCTCCAGATTTGTCATGCACTCTCAGACTATGTTGTGCCCTCTCTCTCCCACCTGCAACTCTCTCTCTGACTCAATTTTCTCTTTCCGAACTTCAGCCACTAAGAAAATCGATCTGCTTGAGCAATTGAGTATTAGCTTTGGTGTATTCATCATCTACCCATTGACTTCTTCTTATAATCTTCTGTTGGAGCACCAACGGCTAAGATTAAAAGTTAATCAATGGCTAATATTAAGTACAAATCAGTCCATGTCTTCTTCTAGAAGATTCTCACCATGAATTAATTAATACCCTTTAATTAACCAAATTTCCTTAGTTTAGACTTAGGAACCATTAAAAAAGTGTTAATTATTTTAATTAAGTCATCTCTAGGTGGAATTTCCAGAAACAATTTCTGGGTTTTGGAGAATACATGTATTCTAGCCTCTCCACAAACTTTCATGACTAGAACACATCTGATGCTACACAAATCAACACTCCCTCTTGGAGAGGAATGTGCTCTAGTCCTACAACCCACTGAAGCATCGCTCTATCTCTACATCATATTCTGTCATGCTGCTGATGTCTGGCTGCGCTACCCACCAACAACTGCATAACTTTGATATGTGTTACATCTGTGTTGCTGCTAACCCTTTTGAACTGCTATCAACTACTGCATCTCCACTACAACTCCCTCTCAACTACTGCTGTTGAGAATATATTGAAATAGATTCTCCACCATACCCATCTGTTCTATGAACTCAATGAACGTAGCTCTCCCTAGAGCTTTTGTGAGTATGTCTGCTACCTAATCACCTGTGTGGACATACTGTAGCTGAACTGCCCTGTTGAACACAATCCCTGATGAAATGACATCTGATATCAATGTGCTTAGACCTATGTTGCAGGAAACGTGGGGCAGGAGGGCGTTTCCGTATGGAAATGAGTATGAAACACTAAAATGTGTTTGGTAAGGCCCTGAAACATGTTTTAGGCCATACTGGCACATTTCACGAAACTGAAACGTGGCTAGTATAGCCTGAAACGCATTTCACGGCCGTACAACCCACGTTTCAGCATTTACTTGTGTTTTTTTTTTAATTTTTTTTATTTGTTTTCTAATCTATTCTTACATTAGCCTAGTGACTTCTAGTTGCTTCTAGATGCCTGTCTATCTAACTTATCTGTTTTTCAGGATTTCAGGATTGGGGGGATTGCAATGTCTCTATTGGATTTTATCATGTACTAGGGTATGGAACTTGTATTTAATCAAGAGAACCAAGCCCTCTATGCAGGGTAGACTCCCATTAATCAAGAGAATGTAGGGTACTAGGGTATGAAACTTGTATTTAATCAAGAGCACTAAGGTCGTTCGACTATCTAGGAGGAGACTCCCAATCAAGCACGAGACAAGAAATTAGAAATTTCTCGTGGCTGATTTTGGATATTTCTATTTTCATTATGTGATTATTCATGAGTAAATGTGATATAAATTTAGATACTTATAGTTTATGCATTGAAAATTGACAATTTTATCATAATGCAATAAATTAGTATGTATCATATATGCTTTATGATTGCACATATTTCTTAAATGTCCTAATATATATATATATATATATATATATATATTCGCGTTTCCCCGTTTCCAAAATTTGGGGAGGTCGCGTTTCGTATCGCTTCCCGTTTCCCCGTTTTGTGCAACCTTGGCTTTGACCTATCATAAAATATTGGATTCTCAGAGAGTTTTAGGCAACTTTGATTATCACAGTAAACACTGGTCGCTCCCATTTTCTTCTTGAACAAACTCACCAACAATTTCCTAAGCCATATGGCTTCGCACGTAGTTGTGCTAGACGCCATATATTTTGCTTCTGCTGAGATCAGTACTACTAAATTCTGCTTCCTACTACACCAAGAGATCATTCCTGATTCAATGCTGAAGCAGTACCCGAAGGTACTTTTGTTGTCCATTGAGCTACTTGGCTAATCTGCATTAGTGAATCATCTCAACCTGACGTCATCTCCTCGAGTATATTTCAACCCAAGCCCGACTGTTCCCCACACATATCTGAGAATGTGCCTAGCTGTTATCCAATGTACCCTTTTCGGTTCCACCATGAACTGACTAAGGATATTGATAGCGAAGCAAATGTTTGGCTTGGCGTTGACCAGATACATGAGTGACCCAATTAACTATCTATATAAGGTGGGCTCGACTTCCCTGCCCATGAGGCATCTATCTTTTTCCAGTTGGTAATCATGGGTGTTGCCATGGGTCTACAATCCTGCATTCTGAATCTCTTTAGAATTTATGTAGCATATCTCCCTTGTCCAAGGAAGATTTCCCCATTCTTCTGCCATACATTCAACCCTAAAAAGTAGTGCATCAACCCCATATCCTTCATGTCAAATTCTGCTACAAGGTTCCTTTTGCAGTCCTCTATGAGACTTTATGATCCTATCAAAAACAGATCATCTACATATAAAACCAGAATGAGAGGCTCATTCTACACCATCAGATAGTAGAGATTGGAGTCTGCATCACTCTTGATGGATCCCAATTGCTGCAAATAACTGTCAATCTGACCGTACCATGCCTTGGGTGCCTGCTTGAGCCCATATAGGTCTTTCTTCAATCTACATGAGTGTGCTTCTCATGAGTTTCGAAGCCTTCAGGCTACTCTATGTACACCTCTTCTTTTATCACCCCATTCAAGAATGTTGTCTTAACGCCCATCTGGTGAATTTCCCATCCCATCTGCGTTGCTAGGGAGATGACAGATCTGATAGAGGTATATCTAGAAACTAGGGCAAAGGTCTCCGCATAGTCTATTCCTTCTTTTTGTGCATATCGCTTTGCCATGAATCTAGCCTTATACTTCTCTACACTACCATCTGCAGCGTAATTGATCTTGTAGATCCATCTGGAACCTACAACTGATCTATCCTCTGGTCTAGGCACCACTTCCCAAAGATCATTTGTCATGATAGAACTGTATTCTTCTACCATGGCATCCACCCACACCTGATGTTGTGCAACTTCCTAAAAACTGGGCGGTTTTGCAACCTGAGCCAACAAGGCCTGGTATCTATTAGGTTGTCTGTGTTGCCTCTTGTCGGTTCTAGGAGCTCCGACAAACTCTTCTGCATCCTTCAAGGTTTGATGCACTTCCCTACTGGTCCTACCACTGGTGGTGGAAGGTTCAATCTATTCCTCTACCTATACCTGCAACGTTGTCTACTAAGAACTTCTTGGATATCCTACCCCTGAGGAGATGTTGGTACTAGTCACTGTACTTGAATTCAGTGACTGTCCCCTTGCTTTTTCTACTTGTGGTCCCTGCTACTGTTGGACTAAAGGAACATCTGATGACTGATCTCCTGCAAGAATCTCTTGATATTTTCTGAAAGATCTATCTTCCATGAACTTTGCATCTCACTTCACTACAATCTTCCTGTTGCCAAGAACGTAGATTTTGTATTCCTTTGAGGTCTCTCTATATTCCACGAGATACCCCTTTTCTACAATCTGATCCAACTTACTACGCTTCTCATCTAGAATGTGATAATAGGCCACACTCCTGAATATCCTCAAATGACTTACCTTAGGTTTCTTCCTGGTGAAGACTCTCTCAGACGTTTTCTTCCCCAAATCTCTATGAGGTGTCCTTTTTTGAATGTACATTGTTGTGTTGCATGCTTTTTCCCATAGGAATCTAGGAAAATCGTGATCATACAACCTGGACTTTTCCGCCCCGACTATAGTTCTATTCTTCCGCTCTGCTACTCCATTTTGCTGTGGATTGTAGGGAGTTGTCCACTCTCTTTTGATACCTTCCTTTGCGTAGAATTTTGGGAATTATTTATTTGTGTTTACTCCACCATTATCTGAAGGTAGTACACTAAGTTGCACTGAAACAGATACGGGAACGGATATGGATACGAGGTTTGAAACAGATACGACAAATTTTCAAAAAATCAGGATACAATATAGCAAGGAAACGACATGCATATATATATATATTATATATATATATATATATATATATATATATATAATATATATATATATATATATTGCCATTCATCTTTTAGAATCTATAATCTATATCTAAAAATACATAATCATCATCATGAATTCAACATAAACAAATAATCATCGTCAATTCAGCACCAACATTGTCATCATCATTAGTGATTTTTATAACATTCAACATATTATCATCATCATTATTAATGTAATTAGATATGCTACAATGTTTGTGCTTTCGGGTCCAACTCCTTCAAAAGACGTGTCATGCATGGCAGAGGATATCTATCTTCCTTGCATGGCAATTAAAAGGCCCATGGGATCATTGGGATATTCCATCAAGACCTATTTGAACATTTCAATCTTCTCAACGTCAGCTTGGTCTCTTGACTATATGCAGGAAAAAGAATGGCTACAGAAGATTTGTTATGTTGGAGGGATTTATGAAATCAAGAACAAAATCAATGGCAATTAACAAAACCTTAACCAAATTGAAAATTAATCGCTCAAATAAATCTCTTTACAAAGACATTCATCAAACCCTTTTGTTTGCATATTTGAACATCTATCTTTTTCTTAGTAAGAATCCTTGATAAATATATGGAGTGTCGTTGTTTGAAACATTTAGAAGAGACGTTATGATGTTGTGTTTATAGTGCCTTTATTTGCAAATCTGATTTCTTCATTTTTATTATTTATTTATGGCTATACAAGTTTTCACGTTTTTTAACATTTTAAGGGTGGATTCCGATCACGATTTTCGTGGATCTATTTCCGGAAATTTGGAAACGGGTCCAAAAAGAATTAAATCCCTTGGAAACGTATCCAATTCCAAATATGAAGTTTCCGATTTTTTGAAACGACACAAAAACGTTTTTATAGCGTTTCGGACAAGAATCATATTCGTTTCCATATCAGAAACAAGGATCCACGTTTTCGGCAAATTCGTCATGCATTTTCGGTAACTTAGGTAGTACCTTGATCTTTTTCCCTATCATGTTTTCTACGACAGCCTTGAACTCTCAAAACCGATCAAAGACCCCATGCTTGGTCTTTAAAAAGTAGATCCAGGTTTTTCTAGAATGGTAATCGATGAAGGTGATGAAATACTCGCCACCACTTAGAGCTTTGGTGGACAAAGGGCCGCAAATATTTGAGTGTATCAATCCCAATACGCCATTGGCTCTGTCGTCACTTCTAGTAAACACTGCTTTTGCGTACTTTCCAAGTACACATCCTCGACATAGATAATCATGTTTAGTGCTGAGAGCCCTTTGTCTCCCACCTGCAACTCACTCTTTGACTCATTTTTCTCTTTCTAAACTTCAGCCACTGAAAAAAGGGATTTGCTTGAGTAACTGAGTATCTACTCTGGTATATTCTCTATCTACCCATCGACTTCTTATAATCTTCTGTTGGAGCACCAACGACCAAGATTAAACTTAATCAATAGCTAAGATTAACTACAAATCAGTCCATGTCTTCTTCTAGAAGAGTCTCACCATGAATTAATTAATACCCTTTAATTAACCAAATTTCCTTAGTTTAGACTTAAGAACCATTAAAAAATAGTTAATTATTTTAATTAAGTCATCTCTAGGTGGAATTTCCAAAAATAATTTATGGGTTTTGGAGAATACATGTATTCTAGCCTCTCCACAAAATTTCATGACTAGAACACATCTGATTCTACAAAAATCAACACTCCCTCTTAGCGAGGAATGTGCTCTAGTGTTGCAACCCACTAAAGCATCACTCTATCTCTACATCATCTTCTGTCATTCTGCTGATGTCTAGCTACTGTTACCCACCAACAACTGTGTAACTCTGATATGTGTTACATCTGTGTTGCTGCTAACCCTATTGAACTGTTGTCAACTACTGTGTCTGCATTACAACTCCCTCTCAACTACTGATGTTGAGAATCTATTGAAACATATTCTCCACCATACCCATCTGTTCTATGAATTGGATGAACTTAGCTCTCCTTAGATATTTTGTGAGTATGTCTGCTACCTAATCACTAGTGGGAACATACTATAGCTGAACTATCCCACGTTGAACACAATCCCTGATGAAATGACATCTGATATCAATGTGCTTCGACCTGGCATGAAACACTAGATTCTTAGAGAGTTTTATGCAACTCTGATTATCATAGTAAACACTAGTCGCTCCCATTTTCTTCTTGAACAAACTCACCTGCAATTTCCTAATCCATATGACTTCACACGTCGCTGTGCTACCCGACATATATTTTGCTTCTATTGAGCTCAATACTATTGACTTCTGCTTCCTGTTGCACCAAGAGGTCATTCCTGATCCAATGCTGAAGCAATACCCAGAGGTACTTTTCTTCTCCACTAAGCTGCCTGCCCAATCTGCATCTGTGAATCAGTTGAACCTGATGTCATCTCCTCGAGTATATTTCAACCTGAGCCCTACTGTTCCACGCACATATCGAGAATGTGCATAGCTGCTACCCAATGTACCCTTTTCGGTTCCACCATGAACTGACTAAGCGTATTGATAGTGAAGCAAATGTCTAGCCTAGTGTTGGCCAGATACATGAATGGCCCAATTAGCTATCTGTACAAGGCGGGGTTGACTTCCCTGTCTCTTGAGGCATCTATCTTTTCCCAGTTGGTAATCATGGTTGTTGCCATGGGTCTGCAATCCTGCATTCTGAATCTCTTTAGAATTTCTTTGGCATATCTCCCTTGCTAAAGGAAGATTTCCCCATTCTTCTGCCATAGATCCAACCCCAAAAAATAGTGCATCAGCCCCATATCCTTCATGTCGAATTCTGCTGCAAGGTACCTTTTGCAGTCCTCTATGAGACTCGATGATCCTATCAAAAACATATCATTTACATATAAAACCAAAATGAGAGGCTCATTCTCCATCATCAGATAGTAGAGATTGGGGTTTGCATCACCCCTGATGAATCCCAACTGCTGCAAGTAACTGTCAATCCGACCGTACCATGCCCTGGGTAGCTGCTTGAACCCATACAGGTCTTTCTTCAATCTGCATACATGAGTGCTTCTCATGAGTTTCGAAGCCTTTAGGTTTCTCTATGTACATCTCTTCTTCTATCACCCCGTCTAAGAATGTCGCCTTAACGTCCATCTGGTGAATTTCCCATCCCATCTGCGTTGCTAGGGATATGACATATCTGATAGAGGTATATCTGGAAACTGGGGTGAAGGTCTCCTCATAGTCTATTCCTTCTTTTTGTGCATATCGCTTTGCCACGAATCTAGCCTTATACTTCTCTACATTGCCATCTGTAGCGTACTTAATCTTGTAGATCCATCTTGAACCTACAACTAATCTATCCTCTGGTCTAGGCACCACTTCCCAAAGATCATTTATCATGATAGAATTGTATTCTTCTACCATGGCATCCACCCACACCTTTTGTTGTGCGGCTTTCTGAAAATCGCAGGGTTCAACAACTTGAGCCACCAAGGGCTGGTATTTGTTAGGTTGCATGCACTGCCTCTTGTTAATTCTAGGAGCTCTAACAAACTCTTTTGCGTCCTTCAAGGTCTGACGCACTTCCCTACTAGTCCTACCACTGGTGATGGGAGGTTCAATCTGTTCCTCTACCTATACCTGCATCTCTCTCTGCTAAGAACTCCCTGGATCTCCCGCCCTTGAGGAGATGCTGGTACTAGTCACTGTACTTGAATTTAGTGACTGTTCCCTTGCTTGTTCTACCTGCGGTCCCTGCTGTTGTTGGACTAAAGGAATATCTGATGAGTGATCTCCTGCAAGAATCTCTCGATATTTTCTGAAAGCTCTGTGTTCCATGAACTTTACATCTCACCTCACTACAATCTTCCTGCTGCCACGAATGTCGATTTGGTATGCCTTTGATGTCTCTCTATATCCGACGAGATACCCCTTTTTTGCAGTCTGATCCAACTTACTACGCCTCTCATCTGGAATGTGACAATAGACCACACTCCCGAGTATCCTCAAATGACTTGCCTCAGGTTTCTTCCCAGTGAAGACTCCCTTTGGCGTTTTCTTCCCCAAAGCTCTGTGAGGTGTCTTGTTTTGAATGTACAATGTTGTGTTGCATGCTTCTGCCCATAGGAATCTAGGCAAATCCTGATCATACAACATGGCCTTCCACTATGGTTCTGTTCTTCCACTCCGCTAATCCATTTTGTTGCGGATTGTAGGGAGTTGTCCACTCCCTTTTGATACCTTCCTTTGTGTAGAAATTTGTGAAGTCTTTATACGTGTATTCTCCATCATTATTCGAACATAGTACCTTGATCTTTTTCCCTGTCATGTTTTCTACAAGAGCCTTGAACTCTCGAAACTGATCAAAGACATCATCCTTGGTCTTTAAGAAGTAGATCCAGGTTTTTCTGGAATAGTCATCAATGAAGGTGACAAAATAATCGCCACCACTAAGAGCTATGGTGGACATAGGGCCACAAATATCTGAGTGTATCAATCCCAACATGCCATTGCCTCTATTGTCACTTCTGGGAAATGCTGCTTTTGCGTACTTTCCAAGTACACATCCTCAGCATAGATCATCGTGCTTAGTGCTGAGAGATGGAATTCCTATTACAATATCTCTGAGCATCCTGAGTGGTCCATGGTGCAAGTGTCCCATCCTCCTGTGCCATAGTTCATTAAGCTCCTTCCTACTGTTGTTATCACTGCCTATCATTGCCATTAGAGAATTGATTTTCAATCTATATAGCCTTTTTCTTTGAGCTCTAATCTGACTCACCTTCTTCCAAGTGGGATGCTTGACATATGCCCTCTTTCCTACAAAGTATACATCATATCCCTTGTCCTACAACTGGGACACTGAAATTAGGTTCATACCCAATCCTAGCACATGCAATACATTCGTGGTGCTAGTACTGGTTCCTGCTTCCGTCTAAAAATCTATGGTGCCTCTTTGTACTGGATTCTATTGCCCATAGTGATTTGGAAGTCCATTTGCTCCTCTTGATAGCTCGAGAAATATTCCCTTACTCCTGTCATGTGAGCTGAAGCTCCGCTATTAATATACCAGACACCAGCTAAAGCTGATCATCACAGACAAGCAAAATCTTCTTCCAATCTAGAAGATAATTCTGAGACTTCTTGATTATCGATAATTTTCTATGCTATTTCCTTTCAAACAAGGAATTTCACTTCTCTACTTGGAAACTATTGTGTTTCTCCCTTTGCCTTTGACAAATCTCGATCCGAAAACTTTTATTCTCTGTTAACTCATTCAGAGAATTATTTTTCCACCAAAAATTTGCTCACCTAGCAAATGGATTGCGCAACCTCTCTAGGTTTTTGAACTACTGCCTAGGCAGTGCTTTTTGAAATCCTCTTCTGTTTGCAACTAAGCTCTTCCTTCTTTACCAGTGCTCTGATACCATGTGAAAATTCGGTGATCCCGAATCCTACTATAGTAAATGATAATCTTTCTTCTATTTGTTAAATTACTTAAAAAAATTATTTGCAGTTTTCTACAACAAATATCAAAATACATACACTGCAAGCTTCACAAATAAAATTCTACGGAAAGTAAATACAAGGAAAATACTAGCACATATATAACCACAGTGACAGTTATTTTTGTACAATTGTCCCCAGAAAAACCCGACGTGGGAAAACCGGTGGAGCAGATGAGGGTTTCTTTTATTAATCTTCAACAATAATTTTTGTACAAGACAAATTAGAGGAAGAGTCACTGAGATAAATCTACTAGTGAATTTCTCACACTCCATAACATTTCTCTAATCCCAAAGAGGATCTCCTGCCCCTTTCGCTGGCCTTTCTGCATAACCCTCTATGCAGTGACTGCGTAGGCTCTACGTCAACCCTTCTGCGCTGATGATTTGCGTCCCTCCTCTGTGCTACCCCCTCTAGATTTGTCTTGCACTCTCAAACTATGTTGATGCCCTCTCTCTCCCACGTGAAACTCACTCTCTGACTAAATTTTCTCTTTCCGAACTTCAGGCACTAAGAAAATTGATCTACATGAGCAACTGAGTATTTGCCCTTGTGTATTCTCCATCTACCCATCAACTTCTTCTTATAATCTTCTGTTGGAGCACCAACGACCAAGATTAAATCATAATTGATAGCTAAGATTAACTAGAAATCAATCCATGTCTTCTTCTAGAATATTCTCACCATGACTTAATTAATACCATTTAATTAACTAGATTTCCTAAGTTTAGACTTAGGAACCATTAAAAAAGAGTTAATTATTTTAATTAAGTCATCTCTAGGTGGAATTTCCATAACAATTTATGTGTTTTGGAGAATACATGTATTCTAGCCTCTCCACAAAATTTCGTGACTAGAACACATCCAAAGCTACAAAAGTCAACACTATGCACCAATGCTCACATTACAAACCTACAATAACCATTTGGGATCAAGACAAATGCCTCCGACTATGCTATTGGTGCAATTCTTACTCACCAAGGGCATCTAGTGGCATATCACAGTGAGATAGTTTCAGACATAGTCCAAAAGTATCCTACCTATGATAAAGAGATTTATTCCATTGTGCAGGCCTGCTGACAGTGGAAGCATTACATTTTGGGGAAGGGAACGGTCATCCACACAAACCATCGCCCCCTATAGTTCATGCAAACACAAGGGATGTTGCAAAAGGATCACCATTAGAATTGGTCCACATATCTGCAACAGTTCCATTTGAACATTAAGTACAAGAAGGGCAACACAAACAATGTTGTAGACAGCCTCAGCTAACCGCCGATCATGGCGCTAACCACTATGGTCGACTCTTGTGGGCAAGAGACTGCAGGGTGGCCGCATATTTACAAGAGAGATTGAGAATCCAACATCACATACCAGACGCTCGTAGAAGGTAGGCAAGTTCCAAATTTTCACCTCCATGATGCATTGTTATGCCACCTGGGACACCTCTGTCTTCATTCAAGCGAGCGTGCTAAGATGATTTGGCAGGCACACTACAGTCGGGTCGCTAGACATTTCGGTGTAGAGAAAACAGTGGCAGTGTTGTAGAAGTATTTTTATTGGCCGAACCTTCGACATGATGTTGGGATTTACATTAGATCCTGCACTGCCTGCACCATTGCCAAACCGACCATCAAGAAGCAAGGCCTATATACTCCTCCACCTACTCCTAGTCGACCTTGAGAATCCATCTCCATGGATTACATGTCGGGCCTTCCTTCTACTAAGCATAGCAATGACTATGTTTTCATGGTTGTCGATAGATTCTCTAATATGTGAAAATTCCTGAATCTAACACATCAAAAACCCCTATTGCAATTTTTGGTTTACTATCTCCTACTTGTTCTTTACATTAACAAGTTATTTAATTGCATAAACATAAAAGTAAACACAAATGCAATCTTCACAGATATATAGATCATGCACTGAAGCAAACAAAAGCAATAACACAAGGGACACCATTATTTTTGGACAATCGTCCTCGGAAAAACCCAATGTGGGAAAACTGGTGCAACATTTAGAGGGTTTTATTATTAAGCAGATTTTTTGAATACAACTAGGGTGCCTGAAATGGCTCACCCAACAGAGAATGTCCTTGGCAGCAGTACCTCTATTCGGAGACAGATATTTCGACAAATCAACAACTGGATGATCATCCCCACAGTGACTCTGGCTGTTCCTTGTGCTGGATAGCAAAAGTTGCTCCAAGCACTGCTCTAGAACTGTGTCACCCTTTAGGTAGTGCATCACTGTCACTTGGCTCAGGATCTACTGATCATCTCCTAGTCTACCCCACAGAATCTCCTAGCACTGCCTCTGAGGCCTTTTGCGTCCTTTGCGTCAGCCTCTATGGACCTCTACGTCTTCTGCATTGGCTCCTTCAACATTTGCGTCAGCCCTTCTAGGACCTGCACTGTCTCTCTCGACACTTCACTGCCTCTCTGCTATGTATTTTTTACCCTTGGATGAAAATCCCTTGCTGAACTACCCCTCACTGTAACTAATCACTAATTCGATTTCCTCAGCACACCTAGCCCCAGAAAATCAAATTCTTTATCTCTTTTGGTGTATTTCCAACTGACCCTCAAGCCTCCTCTTATAATTTTCCTATTAACGAATCAACGACCGAGATTAAGTCCCTAACTAATGGATAATATTAGAACTAGATTGATCCTCGTCACTTAGTACTTTCTCACCCATATTTTATTAATACACATAATATTTTTATTTTCCTAAGTTTAGACTTAGGAATTCATTAAAAATATTAATATTTTAATAACTCTTCATCCGAGTGGAATTTCTCCAAACGATTTATGGGTCTTGGATATCTCATGTGCCTCAGCCTCTCCACCAATTTTCAAGGCTAGAGCACATCCGATGCTATCCAAAATCAACACTCCATCTTAGCAAGGAATATGCTCTAGCATTGCTTCACCATAGAAGCATCACACTAATCCTCCGCATCGGTCCTCTTTGTTGATGCTTGGCCTACTGCCCCACATCCGCTGCACTGATGCTTCCTGTACTGCTTCCCATGACACTGCCACTGCCACTGCTACATCTGTACTCTAGCTCTCTCTCAACATGCTGCATCATGTTGCCCATAGCACTGCCACTGCTAACTGTTGCATTGCAACTCAGATATTTAGAAGTATGTAACTGACTTCACCCAAACACTAACATCCTGGTCAATCTGGTAGCCTCGTGATGCTGAAGCTACCTCTGCTGCTATCCTGTTCTCCCTCTACTGCCATTACGTTGCTGCAAACACCTTTGTGCCTCTCGCACTACTGCAACCTCTATTGTGCTACATCATATTTCTGCACTCTAGCACTACCTTGCCACTCCATCACACCTTTCTCCACCCGACACATATCATCATGCTACTATAGTTAAGGGCTCCTGTAGCCAGATGTGATCCAAGAGTTTGGGCACCTCAAGGATCTTGCCCCTCATTCTGTAGTCCTTTTGACTACAGCGCTATGTCTCCCCACCTCTTCTCTAGAGGCGCATGAGCAGTCATGGCGCAATCATCATCAGTCTCAACATCTTTCTTCGCCTTTGCTGGAGCAACCTTTGAGTCAGAAGCTTCTCCCTTGCCTTTCTTCTTGGGGCACTGAGAGGCATAATGTCCCAACTCCCCATAGTTGAAGCACTTGACCTTAGAGATATCTTTCTTCTTCCTCTTCTGAACCCCTTGTTGTCTCGCAGATGCTAGAGATGCATCCTCCTCCTCCTCCTTCTTGATTCGAACTCCCTTACCACTACTCCTTGCCTTGGTCATTCTCTTGAGCTCTTCCTGTCGAAAAGCTACCCATGTCTCCTCCCAACTAGGGAGAGTCGCTTTGCCCATAATGCTTTGGAAAAATGTCTCCCACTCCTCGGAGACTACATTCAGGGAAGTCTTGACCATGAACTTTGAATCCGGTGTAGACCCCACGAAAGTAAGTTGGTCGTGAATCCCTTGCAACTTGAGAAGGAAGGTATTTATCTCATCTCCTTTCTGCATCTTATATGACCTCAGCTGATTTTCCAATAACATCTTCCGCCGCACGAAAGAGCCCTGGTATAAGGTGGTCGGGATCTGCCACATCTCCCTTGCTGTGTTCTTCTCAACAATATGTGGTATTACATGATCCTTGACCTCATCTAGAATGATGCATTTTGTCTTCGCTGGGCCTCCTCATACTTCTCATTTGCATCAGGGTCAACTGGGACAACTACTGTTCTCAAGGCATAGTCCTTGATGCGATGTTTATCCAGGTTTGCCAGGATCCTGGCCTTCCAGATGACAAAATTGGAAGCCCCATCCAATCTTTCCTAATCCCTTAATCCGTTCACTGCCATCTCTGCTCCTCTTCTCTAGACTCCCTCTGAGCCCTGATTTCCCTCTCAGAAATCCTCTCACCAATTGTCTAATCACTCCTCTCCAATCTTCCTTTGCTGCTGCAACCTAGATCTAGATTTCTTGGCTAGAAATTTGTCGAGGTAGTGCTTCCCTCTACCTTGGTTCAATCTCCTTAGACACTATTCTGCACTGATAGAACTAGCGTCCCACCAGCTCCTCAAATCAAAATCTGCACAGCTCCCTTAGCACCAACAACTCAAAGAATCTGAGCCCTTCTAGATCTACACAATCACAGTGAAAACTAGATCAGCTCCTCTTGGCCACTGCGTCAATCCTTCCTGGCTGAGAAAGATGACTTGGCACTGCGTAGGGCTGATCTACCCCCCTTTGCCTTAGTGCTGCCCTGGACAGCTGACGTCGCTACTGTGTGGGCTCTTCCCAACTACTGCGTCTTCCTCTCCTAGCTCAGAATGCTGACGCAAGCACTATGTGAGCCTCTGCGACACTCCTCCTTCTGCATCTTTGGCTCTGGAACAACACTGTCTCTCGGGACAACTGTTTCTTTGCTGTAAACTCTCTGATTTCTTGGTTGATGCCTTTAGTCTTCTATGATCTATAATTGCTTTGATATCATGTGAAAATTCCTGAATCTAACACATCAGAAACCCCTACTGCAATTTCTAGTTTACTATCTCCTACTTGTTCTTTACATTAACAAGTTATTTAATTGCATAAACATAGAAGTAAACACAAATGAAGCCTTCACAGATATACATATCATGCACTGAAGTAAACAAAATCAATAACACAAGGGACACTGTTATTTTTGGACAATCATCCTCGGAAAAGCCCAATGCAGGAAAACCGGTGCAACATATAGAGGGTTTTAGTATTACGCAGATTTTTGAATACAACTAGGGTGCTAGAAATGGCTCACCCAACAGAGAATGTCCTCAGTAGTAGTAGCTCTATTCAAAGACAAATATTTCGGCAAATCAGCAACTCGATGATCAACCCCACATTGAATCTCATTGTTCCTTGTGCTCGCCAGCGAAAACTGCTCCAAGCACTTCTCTGGAACTGCGTCACCCTCTCCCGGCTCAGGATCTGCTGATCAACTCCCAGTCTGCCCCAAAGAATCTCCCAGCGCTACCTCTGAGGCCCTATATGTCCTCTGCATCAGCCTCTACGGCTTCTACATCAGCCTCTACGGCTTCTACGTCAGCCTTTATGGCCCTCTGTGTCTTCTGCGTTGGCTCCTTTAGCTTCTACATCAACCCTTCTAGGGCCTGCATTGTCTCTCCTGACACTTAGCTGCCTCTCTACTATGTATTCTTCAGCCTTGGATGGAAATCCCTTGCTGAACTGCCCCTCACTGCAACTGATCACTAATTTGATTTCCTCAGCACACCCAACCCCAAAAAATTGAATTCTTGATCTCTCTTGGTGTATCTCCGACTGAACCTCAAGCCTCCTCTTATACTTTTCCTGTTGATGAATCAATGGCCGAGATTAAGTCCCTTATCAACAGCTAAGATTAGAACTAGCTTGATCCTTGTCACTTAGAACTCTCACCCATATTTTATTAATACACACTAATATTTTTATTTTCCTAACTTTAGACTTAGGATCTCATTAAAAATACTAATTATTATAATAACTCCTCATCCGGGTGGAATTTATCCAAACGATTTCTAGGTCTTGGAGATCTCATGTGCCTTAGCCTCTCCACCAATTTTCAAGGCTAGATCACATCTGATGCTACCCAAAATCAACATAAGATGGCCATTCTGGTGGCCTGCAAGAAGAGTATCACAGTAGAAGCCACTGCTAAGCTCTTCTTTGAACAAGTGTGGGTACACTTTGGGATCCTCTAGTCCATTATCTCAGATCAGGACAACAGGTTCCTAGGTACATTTTGGTCGAGTCTCTGGTCAATGTTGGATACGAAGCTCACTAAGTCCACGAGTTTCCACCCCCAAACTGATGTCCAAATAGAGTTCGTCAACACGATGATCATACACATTCTGCGCATGCACAACTCAAAGCATCCATGCACATGGGATGAAAGCCTCCCTTATGTCTAGCATAGCTACAACAAAGCTCTCCATAACTCAACTGACCACAACCCCTTTCAGATGGGATTTGGATTCCAACCAATATGTCCCATTGATGTGGCCATACCATTTGTAGCTACTTAGACAGATTCGGCCCATGTCCAGTTCGAAGCTGACAGGGCTAACAACTTCATTGAGCACATTCAACACATCCGTCAATAGGTCCATGACATATTGGACAGAGCCAATGCTAAGTACAAGCAGCGACATGATCAACATCGGGTGCCACACATGTTCCAGGAGGGAAACAAAATTTGGCTACATCTGCAGAAAGAATACCTCACTGAGGGACCCATCACAAGCTTCGCTTGCTCCGATATGGGTGATACACCATCACTAAGTTTGTAGGGGACAATGCCTTCGAGCTCATTATTCCACCATTCCTTGGGTTGCACCCAGTATTCAATGTGGATCGCCTTTGGCCATACTTTCCACCATTGTTGGATACATCCAACATTACAGAACAACTCACACTAATGGATTTAAACCCAAATTGCATGGAACAGTCTAGAATTAATTGGATCATGGATATGTAGATCAATAACACTCGCCAATAGAGGATCCAACTTTGTCGAGTTGCCAAAGCAGTACAACTCCACTAGGGCAAGTGTTTCACTAGAGACCAGGTTCAACAGAAATTTCCTCACCTCATGGAGGCTCTGCACGCAATGGGGACCATTGCTACCTAAGAAGGGAGGACTGTTCCAAGTGGATATTGATGACCACTCACCTATTCTACCTATATCTCCAATTTGTTTCATCAGTTTCCTTGTTTATAGCAGCATTTACTATTTTTAGCAGTTTTTCGAGCGCTGAACTTCTGGAGCAGTTTTGATCCCATAAACAAAATTTTGGTGAGTTCTGCAGCAATCCATAGGTAGGGGCCTACGACAAATCTTGTAGTACTCAAAGAGATATTTCCAACAAGGTATTGCACGCACCAAACAAAGATAATATAACCAAGTTACGACCCTAAGAAGTTTGCTGCCCAACTAACCCCAATAGGGCCCACAAACTGTTTGCGTTCCATCACCTGAGGTTAGGGTTTTGGTTTTTAGGGTTTTCCCTTATTGTTCAATAATAAAGAGGCCCTTGAAACTTATTGTAACACAGTTCAGAGGCCTGTAGTTGCCACAACTCTTCTAAAAAATAAGCTACCATCACTCGAGCTAGTTTATTTCCTCTTCTGTATGTAAGCATATTTCAGTTCTTTGATATTAATGAAATGAAGTTTTATTTTTGTTGCATCTCTGTGTTTATGTGTATATCTTTATTTTGTTGCGTTCTTGCATAGTCTGTATCATAGAAAGAAAAGGAAGAAGAAGAAGAAGAGGAAGAAAAAAAAGGAACAAGAAGAAGAGGAGGAGGAAATAGAACATCAATATCCAAAGACTCCATCCAAATATGTACAGAAGAATCACCGAGAAAATCACATTTTTGGTAACAAAAATTTAGAAGTCCATACTAAAAGAAAATTGGCAAGTACACCAAAGCATGCCAACTTTGCTTTGCTATCCAAAATAGAACCCAATGTTAATTTTTCTTACGGTTTATTGTCCTTTGTTTTAGATAATTGCATCTCATCATTTACATATTGAATTCATTCCACAACATCATAACAATACAACATTATTCAACAACATATACAATTATATAGAAAGAACAACATCATCATCAATGTAACGGAACATAAAGGAACAATAGAAGAAAATCATTCATAAATAGAGACACTAGGATTGGTCGGAGACTAGGGCAAAACCCACTATGGGGAAAACATTTTCAAATTCTTCTTCTTATTAGATTGTCATTAAATGATTCAGCAAAGAGATAGTACAATGATCCATATCTTCAACCATAAGCCTATCCAGCAAAATCAACTAAACAACATCCATGAGATGAACCGAACAATGCTAATAATAAAAAATCTGATTTAAAAGCCTGTGATCAACTGTCACTGTATGAGGTCAATTGTTGAACTCTGTGGTCAACTGTAAAACTCAAACCCTAGGTCCCAACCACATGTGGAGTGTGATGTGCATGCGGCTGAAACCCTCCAACCACACACCTGAGCCTGCGTTCTTGTGGTTGCACTTGAAATTTGCCTGAAGCATGCCTGCGGTTGGAAACCAAAACCCTAAACACATGTGTGAGATTCAAACCCTGCAATATCAAACCTATATGAACCAATATTCACGACCCAGCCTTAGACTTGTGTGAGCCAAACCCAAAGAAAGAAGAATGATCATGATGAAGTCCAAATGAGGGTCACTTGACTTTTATTTATAGCCACCCATGGGTGTCCAATTTCTCTTTTGGACCGACCTATCCTTTTGTGCACATGTGGGTTTTTCTTCAAAAACACAATTTCCCTTGTCTAAATTGAGTGATTCAATAGTCAAAATTGGTCCTCTTGAAAAAAAGGAATCTAGATCCATGATTGGAATTTGTTACTCAGCTGCCAAAAATTAACCCAATCCTATCATCATATCATGACCTAGCTCAAGTATCACGTTATCAAATGTCATCGTTACTCATCTCGGATCATCTCTACTTATCCCTGTTTATGTCTTGCTTGTCTCTGCTCAAATGTTGAACATTCTCGAATCTAAAAGAAGAAGAATTTGACATCAGAGGGGAGCTCAATCTACCTCCTTCTATCCATCAGGGAGCCACATCTACACTCAGAATCACTGCTAGTGGGAAGCCAATGTTGCTACTCGGGAATCTCTGCCAGCAGGGAGGCAATGCTACAACCTAGGAAACGCTGCCAGTGGGGAGCCCAATGCTACAACCCGGGAAACTCTACCAGTGGGGAGCCAATCCTATGTCCTGGGAAACTCTGTTGATCTTCCCAACATGACCCTTAAGAGTCAGTGGTAGAACCCCTGCATCTCTAGCTTGAGTGGGATGCCACTTACCATAAATAGTAAGGATCACACCCAACTCAAGCAACCAACACCCATTGGCCAGATGGATGGGAAAGACAAATTCCAACTGGGGTATACTCTGCATAGACTAAGATAGGGAAGCACCATATCTGACCCTATGAGTAACATATAAGGACGATACCCTATTGTCTAGAGATCTCCCAACCCCAGAAGCCCTACATCTCAATTCCTCACCCTGGGAGCTCAAACATAGGGGAAGAGCTAGCTTAGTGTCCTCAATCAGTCCAAACCCTTACTCAGGAGGGTCACATCCATCAATCCATGCTACTCTCTATAGATCAATGTGCTCACATCCGGTACCAACTAAACCATCTCATTGAAGAGTTTCCTCAAACATCACCAAGAGCAATAGTCCTTTGTTTTCCTGTTCATGCAAGACACTAATTCAAATATTATGTTAGAATAAATATATGTCACAAGAGGATACCT
The DNA here is from genome assembly GCA_000404065.3 of Pinus taeda. Taxonomy (NCBI): domain Eukaryota; kingdom Viridiplantae; phylum Streptophyta; class Pinopsida; order Pinales; family Pinaceae; genus Pinus; species Pinus taeda. The sequence continues at coordinate 38,219 of APFE031533613.1, read as the reverse complement.
TATTCATCCTCCCTTTCACAGAGGCAACAACCACAAGCGTAAGCTTGTCCCATACAACAACACTATCTCAATCTATGAAGATGTCTCAATCCCATCTATATATGGGATCCTCTGCTAATCGCATCCCACTCTTTATTTTCGCAATGTATCATAGTCGTGTCTAGATCCTACTCAAACAACTCTCCAAAGAGCTTCCTTAATCAAACAACCCCATAGCTAGCCATGCTAGCAACAATGTATTGATCAGGGGCTCATGTCCTAAGTGTCGAAAAATGCTCAGAAATTAAAGTGATAAAAATTGGCTTGAACCTAAATGACCAGATAGAGCTCGTCCTCCCGATTCTAGCGCCGCAAACGGTTCGAAAAACGGTCGCCGTATGTGAAAGTTACATCAAAAACAAAATCGTCAAATAACCCTTAATTTTTGAATTTTCAAAAAAATTAAAAAAAGAATATTCCACGGAATATTCCATAGAATATTCCTTTGGAGTGGGCCAATCAGAAGCTTCCACGTGGCAATCCCAGAGGCCACCACGTGGCCCAAGATGACATCAGTAGACCTGTGGGCGTGTTGTAAAATTTTTGGTTGGCATGCAAGGTTTGAACTCATGCCTTGCCTGCCACAAGCCCTCCGCCTTACTGTTGGGCTATGGAGACGCTATTGTTAATATGGTGGATGTATGTATTTAAAAACTTTAAATTTTCGTTGGCGGGAAAGGAAAGGGGCCAGCCCCTCCCATACCATATAACCTTGGGTCGAGAACCGTGGGCCAAACCTAACCACTAGCGTGCAATTCGAGAATAACTGCAACGTGGTCACACGCGGAATTTGTGGGCAGTTAAGGTTCAGTTGGCGGTCCCGCCATAATTGGCAGAGCTTAACTAAAGTTAGCTGGACTTTTTTTAGGGAAAATTGGCAGTTGGGAGTAAATAGCCATAACTTTGACTAGGAAAGGCGGTTTTGGACGAATTTTTTTTTGATTTTGGGTATTTTGGACGTTTTGAAGCCATTGGCATAGGTATTTCAGCCATCAGAGGTCATTTGCACAGGTTTTAGAGCCGTGAAAGTTCTAGGAGCCACTAGGGCCCAGTATTGTGAGAACTGTTTCAGGTTGCAGGTATCCATTGGAGGTGAACCAGCAGTCAATCCTGAAGGATTCATGTGTTTTGAATCCGACTTTACAGTCTGTTTCAAATGTAGAGACTTCTATTCAGCTGTAAATTCATTTTGAGCATTTAATTAAAACGAGGACTGATTCATTTGGGAACCTTGGACCCAGCAGACATAGCCCAGGAGGGGTGAACTGCTTCATCAACTTCTTTTGCATTTGTGGTTGATTTATTTTGCAGAGAAAATTCGTTTTAATGTGTTAAACAGTAAAATGAAATAATTCTGCTATGCTTGAATGGATCATGAACAGCTGAAAATTTCATTTGTTTCTTTACTGCAAGACATGGGAATGTTTTAAACATGTTTACTACTGATTTGAATACCTTGTAAACCTTTTTCAAGTAGTTTCAAATTCAGATCAAGTTGGTATCAGAGCCAGGTTGTTGTTTCTTTGTATCAAAAGCAGTCAAATAAGCTATAGACAGAGCCTGAAACGAGCCAGGAAGCCTTCGAAATGCTCTTGTTATACAATTGCAAAGTAGATCAATGCTCTTTCAGTCAATCTCTGGTGTAGTTGTCTTTTGATTGTTTTTGTGCAAATATCTTCTAACTCTCTTGCAAGTATTGATGCTTACCAGGTTGGAACTTAAAAGAGGGGAAGGACAGTTGACTAGAGAACGAGAGAATCCTCAGTCAAGGAGGAAGGTCAGAGAGCCGTCACCTTCACCTTCAATTTCACCCTCAAGAGTCTCAGCAGAAGCTTCAAGAATGTCTGCACAGGAAGGAGAAATTCCTGCAGACATGGATCCAAGAGAAGAAGAAAGAGTCTTCAGAAAGGCTTTCTTGGACCTTGTTAGCCTCCTGCTCATAGCAGGTATTCATCTTTCATGATCGATATGTTTACAGGCCAAATATGTCATACTTTGCATGCCGCAATGTTCCATATTTGCTACTAAGGCAAGGAGGGCACAAACCTTGTCTGCAAGCATTTGGGATAGACCAGTGCGATGACCGAGACCCAGACGAGAGGAAGCACAAGAGTTCATTCTTCAATTGGTGGTACTTTGGAATGTCTAGTGGTTTGGTTGTGTCTATATCTGTGCTCATGTACATTCAAGAAGAATATTGAATGGGGTTTGGGGTTTTGTATCCCAACCTTGGCAATGGCAATAGCACTCTTTGTTTTCATGTGTGGGACAAGATTATACCCAATTGAAAAAACCATGTGTTCAGAAGGATAGTTTTTGTGAAGTGGTTATATTCCAGCTATTACTTCTTATTATACTGTCACTTGTTAGCAGTTGTGCATTTTCTATCTTGTTGTCCAAGGACTACAAGAACCAAACATATTTGCGACCTAATGATGCACATGGCAAGAATAGCATAGAGTCTGCTCAATTAATAAGGACAATTCTTTGGTGGCTGGAATTTTACAGTTCTTTACAAGTTTTGTGTTGTATGGTTACTTTGTTCCAATATCACTTTATGTATCTATGGAAATAGTGAAGGTAATGCAAGCATTCTTTATAAATATGGATGTATGCATGTACTATGAAGAAATTGACAAGCCTCCTTCTGCTCGAACTTCAAATTTGAATGAAGAATTGGGTGAGGTTAGCACCATCCTTTCGGACAAGACAGGCGCTCTTACACGTAATGAGATGGAATTCTTCAAATGTTCAATTGCTGGTGTGTCTTATGGGACAGGTGTTACTGAGGTACAAAAGGTTGTGCCAGAAAGGGCTGACAAGAAGCTTTCCTTTAATGAAGAAGAAATCTTTTTGTTCAACTCTTCAAAAAGGATTCAACTTGAGGGATCATAGACTTGAAAATCTGAGGTGGCAGGAAGACCAAAGAAGATATATGATTCAAATATTTCTAGAAATTATTGCCTTGTGTCATACAGTAGTTGTTGAGGGGGAACCTAATGGGGGCAATATCAAATATGTTGGAGAATCACCAAATGAGGCAGCTTTTGTTTTGGCTGCTAAACAATTGGGACAGAAACAAATACAACTGTAGTGACTAATTGGCAAGGGAGTGATCATCTCTCAAGTCATGCCTTGTTTTATGGATCTTCTTGCACTCAGGAAGAGTATAATTATTTTAAGTTTTGTACACTAATCTATCGAGGATTGCAAGGGATAATATGCTTCCACCTGAACGACAAAGATTTGGGCTATTATCTAACAGAACTGTTATTTCTGCTTTAAGCATTGATGCCCAACAGAAATCATTACTCATGTTACAATTTCCAGACTGCCCAAACTGCTCCAAAACTTTTGACAGGGGAGATGATCTTGAGGAGTTTGTGTTGACACCCCATCCTCTTGTGATTGAGCTGCAAGGTGAGGGATACAAGCTTGTGCCTCCATTAACAACTGAAACTGCTTCATTGATTCTCTTTATTGATAGGACATCCCTATCAGAAAGTTTGAGGCAGAGGAGTAAGGCAGCTCTGCAAGAAGTTCGACAAGTGGCACTTCATTATTTTCTGTCTTATTTGTCTGATAAGAGGAAAGATTGAGAAAACAGTTTGAGGAAGAAGGAAGAATTTTAGCTCCAAAAGTGAAGTCTGAAGCATGTGACTCAAATATAATTACTCCTGGGACAGAATTAATGGCAACACTGTCAATTGCCCTTCAATATTACATACAAATGAGATTAAACAATGATCCTGGTTGGCGAAATATCGAGGAAATTTATATACCAGAAAGAATTTAAGGCAATGGGTAGCTATTTGACAAAAGCAGGCGGGGTAATATTGGACAGGGTGGAGCATTTTATTCAGGTTGTTGGAACATATGAGGATAAGATTTTTCAAAAGCGAACTCATATTCATCAGATGCATGCAGAGAAATGCAAGCGGTCAAAGACAAAGTCAAGGAATGAAGAAAGTCGTGAACCCCATGTCAAGCCTGAATCTATAATTCCAGTCACTCCATTTAATGGTGCACGTCTGGTATCTACCTCTCATAAATCTCCATATGAATCAGTTTCATCTAAACATCCTGCAAAGCTGAGGAGAGTTAGTGAAAATGATGCCAGTATTGCTGCAGCAATTGTGAAGGTTGAAGATGAAGAAAAAGAAAATGCGGAGGAACTGAAACTTATGGTGAAAAATGAGTTTATGGAAAAGTCCGATCTCTTCAATTCTGAAGAACCTAAAAATGACAAGGTTAAATTAAGCGAGTCTGGATGGAAAGAGAGATACTATTCTGAAAAGTTTGAGGCGCATACACAACAAGCTCGAGAGCAAACCAAAAAGGATGTTGTCTTGAAATATACAGAAGGACTTTGTTGGGTGATGCGCTATTATTATCAAGGAGTATGCTCATGGCAGTGGTATTATCCATACCATTATGCTCCCTTTGCCTCTGATCTTGTGGGTCTCAGTCAGTTAAAGATTACATTTATTCTTCGGACTCCATTCAATCAGTTAATGGGAGTTCTTCCATCTGCAAGTGCAAATTCACTTCCTGAGCATTACAGGCCATTAATGACTGATCCAAACTCACCTATCATTGACTTTTATCGCACTGATTTTGAAATTGATATGAATGGCAAGCGTTATGCCTGGCAGGGTGTTGCTAAATTACCATTCATTGATGAATCTCGTCTTCTTGTGGAAATTAGCAAGGTTGAAGGCACAATAACGGAACAAGAAAAAATGAGAAACAGTGAAAGGTTTGACTTGCTTTTTGTGATGGCAAGTCACCGCTTAGCTCCAGATATACTCTCTCTATAAGCGGTATGCACATCTTACAGTAAATGAGAGAGCTAAAGTCAAAGAAAAGATCAATCTTGTTTCCAGTGGTGGATTTAATGGTTACTTCGGTCTCTGTGCTGGGGATGCTTGCCCACCTGTTTTCACTTCACCTGTCAAGGAGAAGGAAAACATAGTAAACAATCACGTTTTGTCTGTAATTTACAAGTGCCCGGCTACGCATAAACACATTCCAAGGCCCCCGGATGGGGTCATCATGCCAAAGAAGTCTGTATGTGCACAGGATGTAAGGACACAAGCCTTATGGCATGAAGATACTGGGTGAAGGCACCAGAATCAAGATAGGCCACCTATTCGCAGCGCTATCTCAGGTCCTCAGCTTGGATCAGCAGCTCATCGTCTTGTCGTCAATAGTCTACAGTTAAAAAGCAGTAGTTCGGGACGAGCTAAACATACAATGCAGAAACCAGTGCAGGGGATGTCTTCTTCTTTCGTAAGTAGTAAAAATCATAATATGAGCCCAAAACCAAGGCCATCTGGCCCTCAAGGTTATGAAAATGGTTTTCATTTCTCTAGGGGGCAGGTTTCTAATGGTGGAATGCATAAATCACAACAAAATTCAAAGTCATTTTGTCTGTTGTTTTAGTGGACGATCATGTTAGTACCCAGTCAACTCCAAATCGAAAGTTGATGGAGCTTTTGCGGTATCTGAAGATACAGAGAATGAACCACTTGGACGTGGCACAGAGATCAGATTGCACCTTAAAGATGAAGCCAGCGAATATTTAGATGAGACTAAATTGAAAGATCTCGTAAAGAAATATTCTGAATTCATTAAATCTATCTCTGGGCAAGCAGAAAAGGTGATTGAACAGTTCAAAGACCTTCATCAAAGTCAAATAAAGTGGCTCAGAGCCATCAAAGATCACCAAGTCATTATTAAAAGTATTAAAGCCACTTGAGGCAGCGGAAACGCCCAAACGGTGCTGATAAAAGGATTCAAAGCCCATCTTTTGCAGAAGCAGTGTACAGAGACACGTATGGGCATCGTTTTAGTATTCAAGGTGCAATTATGGCCAAATAGCCAGCGCATCACAATAAATGACCCATACTTAAACTCAATTTTGATGTTGCTGCCTCCAGCGCAGCTCAAATAGATATTTTATGCATTTATTTCAGTACAAATTAGGTTAGAAGCAGTGACTCCATCAGATCTATCTGAGATCTGTTTGTTATAGATATTTTGCCTATTTAAACAACATTGTTCGTTGTTCAAAGGGTGAGAGTTGGTTGATTGATAACTTGATTTGAGACTTGTGCTGTAAACCTGAGAGTTTCTATGAACAAAGATTGCTGGAACATTTGGATTATGAACTGTCTGTTGTGGATTTGATGGCTGAAGAGCTAATTACAGGATTCTCGTGCTTTCTTCATGGCTCAATAAGTCTTTCTTGCCTCCGTTTTCAGTTTTAATGTCTTTATATCGCCTTTGTGTCACGATCTAAATAACAGAAAAGAAGAATAGCTCAGAATTCGCTTAACAGCACTTTGTGCTCAATTCCTGTTATTTCTCTATGTTCTCTTCTAAATTAGCCTATGAATATGAATACCTCTTGGCTCATATTTACACTAGTTTCATTCATATATGAATATCGTTTAGGAAATCTTGATTGCTCCTATATAATGTTCACTCGCCTTCCCTCTGTTAGCGTGATGAAAGCAACTTAATTGCCTTTCATTCCCTGACATCCATTTCATCTCATTTCCAGCTTGAATATTGGTCCATGTGTAGCTATCCTGCTCTGTATTCCTCTTCCGTCAAAGAAAACACACCCTTCAGTCCACATCATTGACTCCATGCCCAATGCTCAAAACTTCTTACGCTTCGCATGCCAACTCTGCTTGAATATATCAACCATCCCACCAAACTCAAACAAAACCCATGTGCATAATAACTAGCCTAAGATCACCCTAAACAAAGCTAAATCCCAAAGAGAGAGCCCTCTCTGACTGTTGGTAGGCTAGGACTGGCAGTCCAAAGCTTCGTTTGTGGCTACCTTGGCTGTATCCCTTAAGGAGCCAAGGGACAACCTGACGATAACAGACCTGACTAAAATGGTGAGGATATTGTACCAAGAAAGAAATGAGAAATTGGTTGGAGAAGGGTCCAAACATCCACTTGAAGGAGAGGTTTCTTCAGGAGGTAAGAAGGATGATGATCATTCCAAGAAAGGACATGGAGGTAATGGTGATCCACCATCCCCATCGTCACCTCCTTCCTCTTCATCCTCATCTTCTTCTTCTGTGCATAAACACAGATCCTCTGGAAAAAGTCCTTTTTTGAAGCTTGATGTAAAATTCGAATTGCCTATGTTTAATGGTGAAGTGAATGCAGAAAAGCTTGACAACTGGATTAGGCAGTTGAAGGTTTACTTGAGGATCCAGAATATGCATGATGATGCCACAAAGATTCAGTTGGCTTCTTTGAGAATGGAAGGAGCAGCATTGGTCTAGTGGGAGGCCAAGACCAAAGAGGAGATCAAGAAATTTGGTAAGGTTACCTTAACATGGACTGACTTTCTGTTAGCCACTAAAAAACAATTTTATCCTCTTGCTCACATGCAGAAATCCATTATGAACTGGCAAAATTTCAGACAACTTAAGGGTCAGAGTGTCCAAGACTACACCCGAGAATTCAGGAGAAGAGCTCTATTGTTAGGGGTAGATTTACAGACCCAGGACACCTTGCTGAAGTATATTGGTGGCCTGCATAGCTACCTTAGACACACCATCTTGATGTTTAACCCTACTAGTTTGGATGAGGTTTGTGTCCAAGCTACCCATTTAGAGGCAAGGGAAAAAACACATTTGAAGAGGGTAGAAACAAGCCCGCTAAGGGGAAAAACAAAGAGAAAACCTCCAAGGGAAAGGGCAAAAAGAATGCATTTGTCAAACAGGAGAGTGAGAAAGTGATCTGTAAACATTGTTCTAAACCAGGCCATGAGGAGAAAAACTATTGGAAATTACATCCTGAAAAAAGACCTCAATTTAACAAATCCAAAGGGAAACTGAAAATTGTTGCTACTACATCTACTCCACAAGATTTAGGGGATGATTTAGGTGATGAAACCAAAATTACAGCCATGGGCTTGAAAAACTTGAAGGGAAAAGAAATGGAAATTCAAGCCAGCACTAGTACCTCAAACTGTCATGTACAAGCTCCTAATGAGGAAGAAAGAATTGAACTGTTTCATGTGAGGGTGATTTCAAAACATACTAAGATTGACACACTGTTTGATAGTGGGTCACAAGCAAACCTTATATCATAAGACTTGGTCAAGCATCTTAAACTTGAGACCGTTCCACATCCGAAGCCATATCCACTTGGATGGATTTTCAAGGACGCAAATTTACAAGTTTCAAGAAAGTGCACATTGCGCTTTGCAATTACTGCACATTTTATTGATACAATTGAACTTGATGTGGTACCTTTTGATATAGCAGGAATTGTTTTGGGAAGTCCTTACTTGTTTGACAGGAAAGCTATCTTCCATCGCCATGAAAACAAATATCATCTTTTCAAATATGGCAAGGAGTTCAATGTTAGAGCTCATCGCAAAAAGACAAACATAGCGATGGTGAATGCAGGACAGGTAAAAAGGCTGGTCAATTCAAGTAATAATTTTGTTCTTCTTATGATTAAGCCCAAGGTTGATGTGAATCATGAGTCATTTGACAATTGTGATCCAAAACTTAAATCAAATCTGTATGATGTAGTTGATGTATATCATGAGATGTTTCAGGAGCCAATAGGTTTGCCTCCTAAGAGGGAGATTCAGCATGAAATCCATTTGCATCCAGATTGTCCTCTTCCAAATATAGGCATGTACCGCATGTCTATTATGGAGGATGTTGAGATAAATAAGCAAATCAAGGACTTGTTGGACAAGGGTTTCATAAGGCCAGGTACTTCGCCATGTGGGTCACTGATTGTACTGATTCCAAAGAAAGATGGCACTTGGCGTATGTGTGTTGATTTCAGG